>JANHFM010039242.1:0-10194 GCA_032468115.1 Grayia smithii
AAGCTGAAGACACCAGCCTGAAGATGACAGATGAGATTTCGTCAAAACGTTGCCCAGATACTTCCAATTTTACGCGGAAGAAAACCCAAATGATCAAAGACATGTATATATGTAGATGTATATATATATATATATATATATATATACACATATATTCCTTTGATTAAATTGGTTCACTTTCCTCTACCAAAAACCTTAGTAACAAGAGTAACGAAGGCAATACTTTATGTCTCTAGCACAGTGTATCTCAACCTTCCTTGGTCATCTTAAGCTCTGTGAACTTCAACTCCCAGAATTCCCCAGCCAGCTCAGCTGACCTCTAGGAAGGAAGGAAGGAGAGAGGGAGGGAAGGAAGGAAGGAAGGGAATGAGTTTGGATTAGCAATTTCATAAAGATAGGACAGAATATAAACCCTTGAACCAATGTTTCTCAACCTCAGCACCTTCAAGATGTGTGGTCTTTCCACTCTCAGAATTCATAACTGCCTTGGGAATTCTGGGAATTGGAGTCCTCACCTTGAAGTTTCGGCAGTTGAGAAACATTGCCGTAAGCCCCAATGTACATTGCCGCTTGGTCATATAGGAAATTAGCACCCACCCCTCTCCTAGAAAAATGAAATGTTCTAGAAACTATTAGAAAAGGCAGAATATTATATTTCCCTGGATGAGAAATGGAGAAACATGTTTTTTAGGCAGGAAGCAGACTCACTCATAATAGCCCCACCCTCCTCAATAGCCCACAGCAGATGTCACCATTTAAGAGATCAAGAGATAGCTAGGTCTATTCATAAGCAAATGCCCTCACACAAGATCCAACAAAGATAGGATTAGCCCTCTATCCATCTAGCAACAGAACTCACCACATGGCACCTGGGGAGATTGCATCACCCAGCAAGGCACAACCAAACCTGGGATTCAAAAGACAACCCACAAAGTTACCCCTGCATGGCCCCATGGAAGTCTGACAACCAATCAAATTCAAAGCCCAACAGAGGGTACAAATCTCTCTCTCACCCATGTGCCTTTTTGCCCAGGGCCTCAAAACCATGTGGTCCTGTCCACCATTAAGCCATCTTTTCAAGCAGTCTCAATGTTTCCAATGTCTTTCTCCCCACTTGGAACTGAATCCAGATGGACATTTCTTCCAACACTATTACATCAGCCTCTGTTTCTGTTAAATCATGGGAAGCAATGAAGAGGCAGGATGACAGGAAGTAACTTCAGCTCTTTATTTAGGATAAGTAACTTCTGCCAAGGCTTAGCTGACAGCACTCCTTTTTAAGGGAGCTGTCCACCGATTCAGCCACTGAAAACGCTTTATTTTCCTGCAGTTTGAATCTACCAATCAGCGGTGGGCATACAAATGCCCGGCTACCTCAAACCTGAGTGAAGCCTACATCCCTGGCTTCACTCTCCATTTACATATGTAACAGTTTCCCTAATATTTGCTGATTCCCCTTGAAAGGATTCAGCTTAGTTGCCCTTTTTTATCCAGTTGCTGAATATAATAGATGCAAATTTCACTTATCTTACATAAATTCTCAAATTTCTATTATTATTGGTGGTTGGAGAGTCAGCCAGATGCTTAGACTGTATTTGACATTTTATCTATCTATTTAGTTCTTCCCAAGGAGCTAGTTTAGGGAGATGTTAGTATTATTATTTTTTTAAAAGAGCAAAGGTAACTCTTACTAATGAGAAAAGATGGCAAAAAGTAATGGACAATAAAGAAAAAGCAGAGCCGCTTAATTCATTCTTTGTATTTGTCTTCACACAAAAAAATAATAAAGTCCAACCTACCAAAAACATAACCATAAAAGACAGACTAGGAATACAAATGTTATTTATATTTTCATTTTAAAAGAATCTAGCCTGATTTGGCACTTTCCAATTCTCTGAATGTTAGGCATTTCTCTAAGCAAATGAATCTAATCAAATAAACACACCAAATGGAAAATTGCATGTCAGAAATGTGTATGAATGTTTGTGCTGATCTTTTAAGCCTGCAAGGTGATGTGGAAATGTGAACAACTGGGCTTGTACAGGAAAAATGTTTCCCTTCTAGGAAGCAAAACAGATGTGTGTGTTTATCTATCTTCCTTGTCTATAGAAATATAAAGCAAGCAATTACTGTCAGGCAAAACTGGGTTACTGATGCCCTGATGTGGTATGGTGGGGAATGCTTGCACGCATGAAAGACTCCAAAGGCAATTTTAAAGAGTGTCATTCACTGTTCTTCTGATGTGTTAGTGTTTTGCACTGGGACAAAGGAGAGCAGCTTTCCTGTTTCTGTAACTTATTGAAACTATTCAAGGCTCTTAGTGTCACACAGACTTAACATCTCTTGAGAAAAGGAACAAACAAAAGGATATTTGACGCTCTTTTCTCTCCAGTCAAGCTGGAAAGCCTGAGGATACTCAAGGATCCCAGAAAAGGAAATGTGTGAAGTCAGCAATGCTCACATAGAGGGAGCCTTATATATGCATCTTGTGTACTGTGCCTGAGCCTTATGTTAAATATGTAATTTTATAGGTCCAAATTACTCCAAATATAAATGTAGATTCTCTACAGAGTTGCAATCTGACAGTGGTGCAATCTGACAATCTTGGAGTCCTTGTGGATGATCCCTTAAACATGAGCTAGCAGTGTGCAGCCGCCGCCAAAAAAACTAATATAATCCTTGGTTGTATAAACAGAGGCATAGAATCAAAATCACATGAAGTATGTGAAATATGTGAAACTATGTGAAAATGTTGAAACTATGTAAAGTATGAGAAACTCTGAAAAATGTGATCATAAAAGTCCAGTCCAGCACAATACCACTGAAAAAGAAAAACAAGAAAGTCAAGAAGCATGGCTGCACAAAGATCTCTGTGACAAACTGAAAGACAAAAAGGACAAGAACAAAGAATGGAAACAGGGACACTTAACTAAGGCTGATTAACCAGCAGATAGCCAGAACATGCAAAGCTGAAGTCAGCAAAGCAAAGGCTCAGAATGAGTAAAGACTTGCAAGAAAAGTCAAAGGTAATTAAAAAAAAGTTTCTTTCAACATATTAATAACAAGAAAAAAGTCAAGGAAACAATAGGTTCACAATAGACCCTATCCAACAAAATGAATTTCAGTGTGGAGAAAAGTAAAATTTTACATTTAGGCAGGAAAAATCAAAGGTATAAGTACAGATTAGGTGAGGCATGGCTCAAAAACAGTAATTGTGAGAAGGACCGTGGAGTCTTAGTGGATGATCACTTGAATATGAGTCAGCAGTGCAGGGGTGGGTTCTACTTACCTTTACTACTGGTTCTGATGATGCATGCGCTTTGCGCGTGCTTGGCACATGCACATGCTTCATGTGCGTGCGTACCAAATGAGCGCTTCGCACATGCGCAGTAACTTTTTTTTGAGAAAAAAACCCTCAAAAAAGTGTTCTGTGCATGCACGGAGTGCGTGGATCGCACACAACAGTAAGTACAGGCATGTGGGTGGGCCCAGCTCCCAGTCGCGGAGAACCAGTTTGGCGACATCACAGCGTCACCACTACTGGATTGCGCGAACCGGCCCGAACCGGGAGCAACCCACCACTGTAGAAGTGTGCAGCAACAGCAGCCAAAAAAGCTAATACAATCCTGGGTTGTATAAACAGAGACATAGAATCAAGATCACATGAAGTATTAGTACCGCTTTATAAAATCCTAGTAAGACCACACTGGAATACTGCAACCAATTTTAATCACCATACTTCAAGGTGTGCACTTCAAGGTGCTGGTTTTAACTTATAAAGCCCTACATGGCTTAGGCCCAGGGTACTTGCAGGACCACCTACTGCCGCAAGCATCCTCCCAGTGCCCAGTGCACTCTCATAGAGTTGGCCTCTTCAGGGTGCCCTCAGCTAGACAATGTCGGCTGGCAGCGCCCAGGGGAAGAGCTTTCTCTGTGGGAGCACCGACCCTGTGGAACAACCTGCCCGTGGAACTTTGGACTGCCCCTGACCTTTGCTCCTTCCACCGCGACCTGGCTTTTTTACCAAGCAGGCTATGGTTGACCATTTTAAATTACTTTTTAAAACTTTTAAATTATAAATTTTTAACTCCTATTATTGCCCCATTTTAATTTTTGTAATGTCTTGTTGTTAGTTTATGTGTATATGTTTTTATATTTTATGTTTTTTATTGTAAGCTGCCCTGAGTCCTTCAGGAGAAGGGCAGCATATAAATTAGATTAAATAAATAAAAAATAAATAAATAATAAATAAATACTACAAAAAAGATGTTCAGACTTGGGAAAAAGTTCAGAGAAGAGCAAATCAAAGGCCTGGAGACTAAACTATATGAAAAACAACTGCAGGATTTGGGTTTGACTAATCTAAAGAAAAGAAGAATTAGGGATGACATGATAGCAATATTCCAGTACTTGAGGGGCTGCCACAAAGAAGAGAAGGTCAAACTATTCTGCAAAGCACCAGAGGGCTGGACAAGAAACAATGGTTGGAAACTAACCATAGAGGGAAGCAACCTGGAATTAAGGAGAAATTTCCTAACAGTGAGGACAATTAACCAGTGGAACAACTTGCCTCCAGAAATTGTGGGCGCTCTATCACTGGATGTTTTTAAGAAGAGTCTAGACTCTAGACAGTCACTTATCTGAAATAGTATAGGTTCTCCTGCTTGAGCAGGGGGATGGACTGAAAGACCTCCAATGTCCCTTCCAGTTCTATTCTGAATGATTGAATTGCTGGTACTAAGAACTCATACTGGAATTTTAGCCCTTCAGTTGTTTGATGCATTTCTTATTTAAATGAACATTTAGGTATATTAGCCACTAATTGAAGCTCCAGGAATGGAATAGATTCCACATACAACCTAATCCAACTCTTGTAGGGAAAGATCCTAAGCACACAGCCAAGACAATACATAAGTGGCTTAGGAAGAACTCCTAAGTGTAATGTCCTAGTGTAGCTCACCCAGAGCCTTGACTTGAACCCTATTGAACATCTCTGGAGAACCTGAAAATGGTTCTCCATTGACAGTTGCCATCTAACCTGACTCAGCTTGAGAGGATTTGCAAGGAAGAATGGCAGAAAATCACCAAAGCCAGGGGTGCAAAGATTGTTGCATTATACCCAAAAAGACTCAAGGCTATAGTTGTTGCCAAAGGTACTTCAACAAAGTACTGAATGAAAATGTATGCCAATGTGATATTTCATTTTTTTCTTTTTAATAAATTTACAGATATTTCTAAAATTCTGTTTTTACTTTGTCATTATGCAGTACTGTGTGTGGATTAATGAGAGAAAAAATGAATTTCAACAACTGTAGAATCAGGCTGCAGGATAAGAAAATTGATAAAAGTGAAGGAGGTCTGAATAATTTCTGAATGCACTGTATGTCTGTGTATATCTACAGTATATATATATGTGTGTGTGTGTATATACACATACACCCACACAAATGTCATATGAGCAAGAATTGATAGCAGTTCTATACCATCTATATAGTACAATTTATGCTATTTCTATTTTAAATTCATTTTAAAGGAGTATTAACATTCTTTAAAATAGTATAAAAATAAAAATCAAATTAGGCATGTTTGGGGTATGTCAGCTGTTCAGCTAGTGAATCCAAACAGTGTGCTTCCCAAAAGTAAAACTTTATTAAATACGCTACATTGGCAAAGAAGAAGCAAAACCAGCTCTGGTTTTCCCGTGTGCAAGCTCACATAGTTAATCTTGCTTTTTCCCTTTGGCTATCCCCCTCATTTCATTGCATTGTCTAATTACATCTGCTTCTTTTGTTGTGGGAAGAGTCCAGATCATTCAACACCTGCGCTGTGTGACCTTAGGGCTGGCAACAGGGTTTCCTGATCTGCAGACTGAGGCTTGGCATTCCATTCCCACCCTGACATTCCAACCACCACCACCCCCTTCCGGATTGTTGTCGAGCTGACAGCAAAGAAGCAACTAGGTGAAAGAGTGAATCACTCTTGACATGCTGACTCCCTGGAGGAAAAATACATCTGAAATACATAAGCATGAACAGTTATTCACTGTACAACATTTTAGTCTCATTTTGGTCATTTTAGGTATTTGGAATGAAATCTCTTTACTAGCCTCACTGCTTTTACGTCCCTAGCCACTACCCACTCTGCATCAGCTGCAGGGTAGTCTTTCAACCACACCAGGTACTGTAACTTTCCTTGATGGTGTCTAGAGTCCTGGATGTCTTTAATTTCATAGCACTCCTTCACTTTTATGAGGACTGGAGGTGGAGGAGATCCCCTGACGGGCCTTAGCGCTCAGTTGCAGAAGAGCTTTAACAGGCTACAATACTGGATAGACCCATATAAGACTCCTTGGCATCTGTACCTCTACTATAACCAGATTAATAATCTGCACAATGGTGAAAGGGCCTGTAGATTTAGGACCAAGCTTTTTACAAGGCTGTCTGAGATTTAGATATTTTGTGGACAAGTACACTTTGTCACCCACCTTAAACTCTCTTTAAAGGGCTCTCCTTTGGTCTGCCTGCTTTTTCTGGGCCTCCCTTCTTTTCCCAGCACCTTGCACACTAGGACCCACACTCCCATCCACTCTGCTAGCAGATAGGGTCTCCTGGGGAAACTCCAACATAGTTACAAATTCAACCCCTGTAGCCACTTTAAAAGAAGTAAATCCCCTGCTGCTATGCACTGAATTATTGTAAGCCACTTCAGCAAATGGCAGTAGCTCAGCTTTACATAGCATCTTAAGTATTACTCCACCATTGAGTTAGCTCGTTCTGCCATCCCATTACTACTAGGATGAAAGGCAGAGCTAACCCAAAGTATCCCATTGGCTTTGCATTGTGACCTCTAGGACTATAGTTCTCTGGCTGGCTGGGACATAGATTTTACTGCCCTTCCATGCTAAGTCTTGCTTTAGCATCAAGTCTTCTTTATGCCTTTGAAACCACTCATCCCACCCCCCAGACTTTTTTCAGTTTCTGGGTCAGTGCATCCTCTCCTGACTGAGGGCAGCTCTGCTCTGGTTACCTCACATGAACTGGCACTGCACCGTGTTTAGATGGGATGATAGAATTAACTATCTCTTCTCTTATGCTTTTATATTGCAGCAGGTTGAGGGAGGATCTGCTAGGATTTTATCGCCTTCTAAGAACTGTCTCCAGGTGATGAGAGCCCAGCGAACAGCATAAGCCTCTTTCTCCCAGATTGCCCACCATCTCTCAGTGTTGGACAGTTTCTGAGACATATAGGTGTAAAGCTGCAGTTCTTTCCTTTCATTTTTTCTGCAGTAGCACTGCCTCCATGGCCACATCACTAGTGTCTGCCTGGATCACAAATGGCTCCTCTGTGTTCAGGTGTTTCAAAATTGACTCAGAGGTAAAAAGTCTCTTTAGCTTTTCAAAAATTGCTTGGCATTCAACAGTCCAATTCAGGGGTTGAATCAGGTTGGCTTCACTCAGTACCTCATTTTTAATTATCTATAGAAGTTCACAAATCCTAGGAAACTTTGCAGTTGTCTCCTGGTCCTTGAGGCCTCACATTCTAGGACTGCTTTCACTTTTCCCGGGTTCATTTGAACTCCTTATCTGGAAATAATGGTACCTTAGGTAGTCTAAGATTGTCTTATGGAAATCATACTTGGGCAGCTTCGCGTATAACTGGGCTTTTAGCAGCTTCTTTAGCACAGCTCTCATTAGCTTTACATATTCTTCCATGGTCTCAGTATAAATTATTCTCCAGGTACACCAGTATTCCTTTATATAAGTGTTCATATAGGGCTTCATTTATCCGCTGCAGGATCTTGGCTGGTGCCTCCTGTAATCTAAACAGCATCACCCAGAATTGATAGCATCCCAAGGGGCAGTTGAACATAATCTTCCAGTCATTTCCCACTTTAATCCTCACTCAGTAGTATACTTCCCTCAAGTCCAAAAATCTTCCCCTTTGACAATCAACCCAACATGTCTTTCATCAGGGGGAGGGGGTACATGTCCTTCACACAAATGGTGTTTATCCCCCTATAATCTACATACATTCTCAGGGATCCATCTTTGACCCCAGGCGGGCCACTGCCCCTTGCTGCATGGGTTCCACCATTCCAATTAGACTTGCCATCATCACCTGCAGTAGAGGATGGTGACAGGGTAGCCAGAAGCTTGGCCAACCCTATTCAAGCATATTCAAGCTCTTGTCACCACTGATCTCAATGAGATAGAACCCTGGGCCTCCAGTCCTCTGAACTTCTTTCTAATTTGTTCCATTGAGGGGCTGTGGGTTGTGATCAGGAACCTCCATTCTGTTGGCTCTTCCCACTCAGCAGCTCTTCTGGCTTTCCACTTGTTTCCTCAGGTCACCATAACTCTAGGAGGAGCCAGTGGGTACTCTGCCTTCACTGCCCTCCCATGCCACCTACCCACTGCTCCTTTTCCCTAGGCCACAGGGCTTCTGAAGCCACCTCTCATCCATGAATGGGTGGCTGCTGCAACTTCTTGGAGCCCTGTTCAGGGCACGCACTGATCAGGTGGGCCCCAGGCCCCATTTGTGCTGCTGCAGGCACCTCCTGGAGGGGAGATTCTCCTAATTTCACCCCACCATCTGTTGTCTTGTCAGTTTCTGACATCTCAGTATTACAGCTCTCCTGAAAGGGTCCAGGTAGGTTGCATTAGATGGAGAGCTGGTTTAATGTCAGCTGTCTAGCTAGAGCAGGGATGTCAAACTCATTGAGGGCAGCATCAGCATTATGGTTGCCCTCAAAGGGCCAGTAGCCAGGTCACTGTGTCTAGGTGGGCATGGCTGACTCAGGACAACTGAGTCAGGATGGAACAAGTTGCACCAACTAACTCAACATGGGGACAATTCAGTGCCCTACAAGCTCCTTGCTTCTCAAACTGCTGATAGCCAAGTGATTGTGTGTGCATGCACAGACAATCACACATTCCACATTTGGGGACTTTTATCCACAGAGGAAGGCGAGGGCCTTCTCTCCAAGCTCAGACATGATTGGCAGTTTGTAAGTTCAGATGTAGATAAAGTGTCTAAGCTTGGAATGGTGTGTGTGCATGTGTGTGTGACTGTGTGACTGTGTGTGCATGTGCACAGCATGCCAAAGGAGACATTCCTCTCCCAATCCTAGACATCATTGGTGTTTCCCTGTCTCGTGCCCCTTCCCAGCAAAGCAGGAGGCAGAAAAGGACCCAGGACTGAGGACCCAGATTGTTGGGGGCAATAAACTGACTTTGTAAAAATGCTGCTTGGAAGCAGGCATATACAAGGAATGAAGAAATTTTCTGAGCACTTGAGTTGTGCTTGAAACTGTAAACCGCCCTGAGTCTCCGGAGAAGGGCGGGATATAAATAGATTTTTTTTAAAAAAAATCTGTTTGGAACTAAATCACTAAATTCAATAATGTATTTTAATTTATATGGGTACCAAAAATTACGTACATGTCATTTGGTTTATTATTTATATGCTTAGTCATATATCAAAAGCATAGTGTCAGCTCCATGGAATATGGAATAAAATGTGGTGGATGCCATTTACGTATTTTCTATTCCACTTATTTCAAGGCAAGGAGGGGTACTAATAATTTGAACACATGTTTGTGCATGATTTTGAATAGGATAAATTTGATAGAATATTTAAAATTAGAGTTCAGTGACTATAGCATTTTTCTTTGAATCCCTGGCCAAGAGATGGCTTCAAGGAGATGTGTAACTGGGGTTCTGGTCTTTTTTAATCTTGTTATAACCAAAAGATGGTATAGAAATTACCATTTGAGATGAGTTTTCTGAGTGCATTCTCAGTGAACTGAGAGAGTTCAGATTGTAGCAGAAAGCTTGTTTGTACAATTATGACTAGAAAAGGAGCCACATCGGAGGTATTTGTATTAATACCAAATAATGTAAAAATTATCTTAAAAATTACCTCTTACATTTTGAATCCGCTTAGATATTAAGATCTGTAGAGGCACTTCTGAAATGCTTCAGTTTTCAGAAGCCCGTTTTAATGGCTACCAAGGAGAAGACATTTTCCTGCATCATTCCCAAGCTATGGAATACATTTTCCAGGGCAATGTTTTTTAACCTTAATAACATTAAGATGTGTGGACTTCAATTCACCAAATTATTATTATTATTATTATTATTTATTGTATTTATATGCCGCCCTTCTCCCGAGGGACTCAGGGCGGCTCACAAT
>JANHFM010039382.1:0-10187 GCA_032468115.1 Grayia smithii
AAAGAAAGAAAGAAAGAAAGAAAGAAAGAAAGAAAGAAAGAAAGAAAGAAAGAAAGAAAGAAAGAAAAAGAAAGGAATAGCAATAGCACTTAGACTTATGTACCGCTTCATAGTGCTTTCACAGCCCTTTCTAAGCAGTTTACAGAGTTAGCATATTTGCCCCCAACAATCAGGGTCCTCATTTGACCCACCTCGGAAGGATGGAAGGCTGAGTCAGCCTGACTGAGTTGACTGAGTTGACTAAGTCACCCAGTCAACTCTAACCACTGCGCCACCTCGGCTCTGGTGGGTTGCTCCCGGTTCTGTCCAGTTCTATAGAACTGGTAGTAAAATTGGTGGGAGGCTCCAACCACCCACTCCCACATCATCATGGGTGATTTGTGCATGAGCAGAAGTGCACTCGTGAGCAAAGCAAGCTCCCATTGCAAACCGGGAGTAAAAGTTAGTAAAACCCACCCCTGGGCTGGGAGATGGATTGAAGCTCTTTCTTATAATGATAACCCTCAGGACTCTGATCCAACAAGATTTCCTCCATGGATCTGTTCTTCTTCCCTTCTGTTTCTAGGCTTGTTCTCCTCTATGTCCCAATCAGGGTTTGTGTCAGAGAAGAAGGACAAGAGCAGTGACACCAGCCTTTCCTCCTACCCTTCTCCTACTTTTTTAAGTCTGGTCAAGGGATGTTATTGATCAGTGATGCTCACTGAAAATCATGTGCCTTTGCAGATGTTCCCCATTACCCATCTCTGGTGCCAGCCCTGCACAATAGCTTCCTATCTAGGCTTATTATATATCTAACAATGTGTTTGTTTGCTTAATCATGAGCTGCTGAAAAATTCAAGGAAGCCTTCCTAAAGACAGAGACAAAAGGAAATAATTGCAATGGACTAGATGCCTCCAACCTTAAATTTTGCCTGTTGTTGTTTTAAATCAGTCTCTGAATTTCAGGCATCACGCTTATTGCCCTTCAGTTGTATGTAAGGCAGCAGTTGCTAGGGAGCAAGAAAAATCTGAAGAGAGCTGTATTCCTCCTGTCTAGTATGCAAACCTCCCAGATACATCTGATAGGCCAGAATGCAGAAAACATTTCATTTGTTGAGAAATTATGTTCCTTTCCCATTCATCCTTGCTTTCAGAGCTACAGTCCCGCATTCTTACATTTCAACGCAGCTTTGTATTTTATAGTGGAGAAAGCAGCTATGTTTTTTTGTGATGAGATCACTCTGGTTTTTTTTTTCTCTGTCTACTTTAATCTCCATCCCCTCCTCGCTCAGTACCCAAAACTGGTAGCATTTTGAATAGGCCTGAATTAGTACACACAAGTTTGTCATTCTTGGTATTTTCCATAAAGTTCTGGAAGGCCGTGGTTTTGCTGGACATGGAAAGAGTCCAGCAGCATGTGGATTCAGCATGGTAGGAGATAAGACAGAAAAATTAAACAGGAGAGAAAGGGATGCCAGTAGTTGCCACTGTGATAAAAGCTACCCCATTAAAGCCAGCTGCCATATGTCACTCTATGAAAGGGGCTCCCACTTTAATCTTTTTAATACAACACATAACCCCTGCTTTAATAGAATAGGGATGCAAAATAAGGTTGGGGCAGTGGTTAAGTTGCTGGAGCAGAAACCAGGAAGTTGTGAGTTCTAGACCCACCTTAGACATGAAATCTGGCTGGGTGACTTTAGGCCAATAATCAAGAGGTGGTGAGTTCTAGTCCTGCCTTAAGCATGAAAGCCAGCTGGGTACCCTTGAGCCAATCACTCACTCTCAGCCCAACCCATCTCACAGGGTCATTGTTGTGGGGAAAATAGGAGGAGGAAAGAGTATTAGGTAAGTTTTAGGTTACTTATAAAATAATAAAGGCATGATAAAAATCTACTAAATAAAATTAAGAGGTTGCTACAGAACAGCATGTTCAAGTGACAACGTAAAGTGAACAGCATTATATGCCAACCAGAACACTGACCTTGTCAATCCCAGCCTCAACACACTGTTTCTCTTCTCATCTTTTGGGAAAAGTTCCAAAAAGTCAATGTACAGTGGTCCAAATGGTGACAATAACCGTGCAAAGGATGGGGCTTTGATTGCATACCTTTTTGGATCTCTCCTGACTTTCTGATCCTCCTCTATGTATTTCTCCTCCAAATTCTTCCTGCTCAGAAATATTTTAAGGTTTTCCAGGAATTGTTGGAAGCCTCATCTTAACACAACCCAATACCTTTCTTTATTCCTTGAAATAGCAATAACTTCAGGTCCTCCATGAGCAATGTGTTTACTCAGACAGTTTCTGCGTTGTTTTTTGTTAACTTATTGAAAATATGGTTGTTTCCATGGGAACATTGATGAACTCTTAACACCTTGCCTGTTTGTTTGTTTGTTTGTTTGTTTGTTTGTTCATTTATTATATTTTTGTCTTGTCTGGAGATGTATACATTTCATCAAATATTTTGCAAAAGGAGGAATTTTCAAATCCATAGATGTTTGTTTCAGGTCAGTTTTTGATGGCAACTGAATGCTGTTATCTGAAGCTGCTCAGCTTCTCCTGCAGTATAGAAATAATTCACTGGTCTATTCAAGAGAATCTCATAGCCTAGTGCTTCTCAACCATGGCAGTTTTAAGATGCATGGACTTCAACTCCCAGAATTCACAGACCAGATATTCAAAAGAAAAGGAAAAGAACTAGGTTATCAGCTTCCCAGTTAAGAAAGGAAAATGCAAGCAAGGAAAGAAAGAAAGTAGAGGCACTCAACATATGGTTTGGTTCAGTCTTCTCCAACAAAAAAAGTATGGGTTCCTCCTAGAAACTGAAGAGTAGTATGAACGAGAAAAATTGAGGCTTGGGAGAAATGTATGCAGGGGATAGCTGAATTGTGATCAAGTTTAAATCTCCTGGCCAGATGAATTGCATCCTAGAACACGGAAGGACTTTATTTTGTTCAAATCTCTAGGACAAAGATGGGCAACTATGGCCCTTTCAACTCCCAGAATTCTTGAGCCAACCATGCTGGCACAGGAATTCTGGGAATTGAAGTCCACAAGTCGTAAAGGGGCCATAAGTGCCCACCCCTGTTCTACATAAATCTTACCACCATTTGCATCAACTTGAGAAAGCCAGATACATGGTTCTAATTCTCCACCCGATTTAAATTTGTCCTTGCCGAGTGAAATTTATCTTTGTTGATTCCTCATGTAGTACAGATAGTCTTCAACTTACGACCACAATTGAGCCCAGAATTTATGTAGCTACGTGAGATATTTGTTGAGTGAGTTTTGCCCCATTTTATGACTTTTCTTGCCATGTTTGTTAAGTGAATCACTGCAGTTGTTAAAAGAATCACACGGTTGTTAAGCAAATCTGGCTTCCCCATTGACTTTGCTTGTCAGAAGGTCGCAAAAGGGGATCACGTGATCCCAGGAGACTGCAACCGTCATAAATATGAATTAGTTGCCAAGTGTCTGAATTTTGATCACCTGACCCTGGCGATGGGGCAATAAGTCATAAGTAGGGAAAATGATCCTAAGTCACTTTTTTCAATGCCATCATAACTTTGAACAGTCACTAAACGAACTGTTATAAGCCAAGGACGACCTGTAGTCAATTATAGTCATGTCATTGCTTGCATGCTGATAATTGATTGTCATAATAATATGATGATGATGGTATCGTATTTTAAATGCAGGACTGAACACTTAGAGAAGGAATTGCCCTTCCCCAACTCTATATTTTTCCCTCTTAATCTGAAAAGCCTAACAGGAAGAAGACTTTTGAAGACACCATCCATCCACTTTGGTAGGATGGTCAAGAGAACTTCACGGATGTGTACATCAAATCATCAGCAGTTCAACTGGACTTGGAAGAGAGTTTGCACGTGAGTACATCTGGAAGACTGCAAACTTCTGGAAAGAGGACTGTACTAGGGAAGAGAAAAACAAAACATTCACACACGCACAGCCACATTGCACTCACTTCTTAGCCATCTAATTATAAGCACAGTGTACCCATGAGAGTTTCGCTGAAATTTCCTTGTCTTTTGGAAAGATAGTAAATTTTCTTTCCATCAGATTGAACAACTTGGCCAAGTATTCTCTACGATGTTCAACATTATTCGTGTTGTAACTGCCTCCATGAGCATATAATAGGGGTGTGGCTCTTATTGGAGTATGTAATATTCGAAGGCAGCTGAGGAATTCACATCTCAATTACTTAAAAATAACTTGCCCACATTGCATTAATATATATATATATATATATATATATATATATATATATATATATATGTGCAGTGGTGGGTTCCAACCGGTTTTACCACCGGTTCTCTTCGCGCAAGCGCTTTCTGCCCACAATAGCCTTGCACATGCTTGCTTTGCTCGCACGCATGCTGAAATTGCGCTCCGCACAAGCGCATTACATTTCTGCCCAGCTGAGATGTGGCAATCCACTCTGCTGTACCTATCAGCTGGGCTAAAAACAGACAAATAAAGGTAAGTATAATGTAGGGGCAGGCGGGAGGGCCCAACTCACAATCATAGAGAACCGATTCGCTGAACATTACATCATCACCAATACCGGCTCGCGCGAACCGGGCTGAACCGGGCTGAATCCGCCACTGCATGTATGCATGAATTTCATTCCCGTGAACCTTAGTTTCATGATATATTCATGAAATTGTGAGGAACAGCTCACCAAAATGCGTTTAGGACTGAGAACAGCTATGGTCAATCCAGATGCAAATCCTGAATTACAATTTGGAGCAAGATGAAATTCCATTCCCAGGATGGAAGAAGACAATCAGACCAATGGTGTGGGCTCTAGACTAAACAAATCAAGCTTTGAGTTCTAGCAATGAATCTATCCTAAACTGCATTAAATGCCAACTTAAGGGAGGCCAATAACGAAACCAGAAAACGTGAGAGTTGTATAATCAGACCTATCCTGATGTTGCCTGTATTTTTCAACCCAGCTCCGAAGGGAAAAGATGGATCAAGGATAATGCATGGGTGAAACCAGAGTTCCATCAGTGTCCCATTCAAATTGCTTCTTTAAATGCTGCTATTGGGTATCTTCTCAGTGGGCAGGGATTAATAGTAACTTTTGAATATGAAAACTCATGTGCCCAGGGAGTACATCTCTTTTGTGCTATGTCGGCTCAAAGGATCTTTTATACAGAGCCAAAGTGGCGCAGTGGTTAGAGTGCAGTACTGCAGGTTACTTCAGCTGACTGCGAGCTGCAGTTTGGCAGTTCAAATCTCACCAGCTCACCGTGCGCCACCGAGGCTCTTAAGTTGAAGACCAGATGTTAACTATAGCCATCCTTTCAATGTAGGCTGTTCTAATAAAGCTAAGTATAGTTGGGTTTTGAGAGGATAGCACCAAAAAATTTACAAAGCTGTAAATTAGACTAAGAAGTCAAAAACAATCCAGAAAAAAACACAAGCAATTTCACTTCACTTCTATTCCAAAGAAAAGTACTGGAATATTTCCGAAGTTTGAAGGAGTCCAGTCCAGTTCAATTCAGAAGAAATGTCACCTTCACTGACTTCTCACCAGAAATTGTGTTTCTAGCTGTTTTTATGACCACTGGAATAACAATATGATTTCCCCCCCTCCCTCCCCAAAATACATCTTTCTGCATCGGGCCATCAAATCTACGTTCCAAGTCAAGCAAGATTTCTGCAAGTTCAGGATAACAGTCTGAATACTTTATTCACACTGACAGTTCCACCCAGCATTGCAAAGCAAACGGGAAGCCACAGGATTAGGAGAGGAATTCCCTAATGCTTCGCTTGTTTTACCGTGAAAGAAGGCAGCACTGTTTGAACTACAACTCATGCACCAACAAGTAGCTGATGAAAGGTTAAAATATAGGTGAGTGATAGGAAAATTTTGTCAGAAGTGGGAGAGGGATAGTCACACATAGGAAAATCAAACGGCTAATCAAGTCATTTGCAAAATAAATGTGAAGTTAGTGCAAATAGCAGGAAATCTCTTTAATCAGTAATATTATTTCCTCAAACAATGAAGACAGATGGTAAGGCTGATAGACGTAGATCTACTTAGTCTGTTGAGTAATAAGAGGAATTGCTTGGGGAAACTCCAGTTTGCAGAAACCTATCCTCCTCTTCCTCCTTTCTTTCTTTCTCTCTCTCTCTCTCTTTCTTTTTCTTCTCTTTCCTTCTCTCTCTCTCTTTCTCTCTCTCTCACACACACACACACATACACACACACACACACACACACACACACACACAGAGGTAAACAGAAAACAGAAAGGGTAGTCCTCAAGAAAATTAACCTCAGCAGCAAAAGAAACAATAAATACTTCCATAAGGTTATTCCGCTCTCTGTTTTGCTACTAGTTCAGAGCATTCAAGGACCTGAATTTCCCACATGTGAAGACTGGCATTGGCCATGAGACACCAAGTTCTGGCCTGGAGGAATGTTGTCCATGGGGTTGCAATGGGTCAGACACGACTTCACAACTAACAACAACAAACCAAGTTCTGAGAACCTACCCAAGGGGACTATCAAATCAAGCACTAAGGTCTTATACAACACGGGCAGAACGATGCAATTCTATCCTGTCTCAATTTTACCATAAAGAGCCATTTCTCTTCTCTTTTTCATCATGCCTTGATGAAAATGATGAAAATGGTGAACTCCAGGGTCACCACTGTTTAATCCACCTTTGAGCTTTACCCAGATCTTCAGATCAACAGCAGCGGATCAGAAGCAAAGGGCATTGCTATTCTGAAATCTGCTGCCCCATGGTTTCCATAGACAAATGGTGATCTCTGTTGTCCCTTAAGGTAAAGTTAAAGGTTCCCCTCGCACATATAGGGGGGCGGTGCTCATCTCCGCTTCAAAGCCGAAGAGCCAGTGCTGTCCGAAGATGTCTCCATGGTCATGTGGCCAGCATGACTAAACACCAAAGGCGCATGGAACGCTGGTACCTTCCCACCAAAGGTGGTCCCTATTTTTCTACTTGCATTTTTTATGTGCTTTCGAACTGCTAGGTTGGCAGAAGCTGGGACAAGTAACAGGAGCTCATCCTGTTACACAGCACTAAGGATTCGAACTGCTGAACTGCCGACCTTTCGACTGACAAGCTCAGCGTTATTTATATATATATATAATATGTACTCCTTAATTACAGTGAATGTCAAGTTTTTACTTCAAAAAGTGCTTATATGCAAATATACACAGAGTTTTAAAATGTAATATAGTCAGAAACATATCCCTACATGAAGCTACTTAGGTTCAGTGTAGGAATCCAAAGTAAATTCTTAGTAACACTTAGCTAAAACCTAAGATACCATTATCAGGGTCTTTTCTCATCTTCACAGGCCTCCATCTAGTGGTAAAAGTAGAAGAGTACATGGAGCACCAACTTGTTGAGGAAAATACAAAACTTGAAATATTCTAGTAAAAGTAGAGGGTGACAGTTTAATATTAATATTAATATTAAACTGTTTAATATTAAACATATTAAACTATGTTGTGTAGCTTTAGAGTAAACACAATATAATAATCCAGCCAATTGTGGCTCTGATTAGCATCACATATTCCTCTTAGCAATCATTTCTTTAGCCATACTTTGGTAAATAATTGCTGATTGTGTTTATACAACTAGCAAAGCCAAATGTAGATTATCACCAATGCATTTTGTCAGCAAAGACCTGACATCATGCTGCTGAAGCCAAATGGGTGCAGTCTTCCATTTGTAGCAAATCTCCAGCATTGCTCCATTTTTACCATTTGTCTGAAATGATATAGGATCTCCTGCTTGAGCAGGAGGTTGGACAAGAAAACCTTCAAGGTCCCTTCCAACTGTGATGATAATGATGATTTAAATACATGGATTTAATCATGCTTAGAACCAAAAAACTAGATCCTCGTGGGATCCAGGAGAAGTCTATGGAGATTCTCAGTCATCTAGATCATGGTTGTCCCAAAGATGAACTTCCTTTATTTTTCCCTTTAAGACATTTTACTTCTCATCCAAAAAGCTTCTTTAGTTTTGATTGAATGATGGAAGAATTTATATTTCTTATAAATCCTATTCTATATTTGGTTGTTAGCACTTTCTCTGAGGCCACTTGGAGGTTTATCTATGCCCTTAGGGTTACCTGAATAATGCAAATGGATGTGGAATCTTCTTGGAACTGCTGAAAGGACTATCTCCTGTTGTAAACCAAGAGATAGATGGTATTATGTTGTGGGCTGCGGTAGGCAAGAACAGACAGCATAGATACAACAGAATTTATTGACTCACCTAGAACTGGTGAACAACAGGCAAATTCCTGTAATTTATACTCTGGGCCCACAGGGCCTCAACCAATCATAATATTAAAGCCCGCCCAAATATGGATGTTCTAAGTTTCTCTTCAAAACAGTTGAAGTTAACAGTTAGGGTCATCTAAAGGTTAGTTTCACTTTAGCAGGGCTTAACACCACTACATTATTCAATACATAACAGATGGTGTCATATCATTCCCCCTCTGTTAAGAGATGGCTGATCAATTTTAACATAGATGCCCTCTTTGACCCCTCTTTCAAACCAGTGGTCCTCTCTATCCATAATGTGGACTTTGTCTTCAAAAGAGTGGCCTTTGTCTTTCAAATTTAGATGGCCTGCTGAATCTAGTCCTAATGGGTTTGTTCTATTAAGTTATGCCAAGTGTTTATGAAGTGGTGCCAAAAAAAAAAATGCAACAGGAATATGTGAATTGCAGGAATATGTGAAAAACTCAGGAGGATCAACCAACAAGTACTTTAACCCAAGAATACCCTAAGGAAGAAGCTTGTCCAAGCGAAAGATAAAACACACAGACACAAATTGAACAATGTGATATATGCAGTACAATGCAGTGAGCAGTGCAGATTTATACTTTGGAGAAACAAAACAACCATAGATTTTGCAGACCTTTAAAGGGAATTGAACTTTTTATAAGTGAACTAAAATATGGGGTATTAGCAGGCTTCAGAATTAATAAACAAAGACAAAACTGTAATAAAAAAAATGAAGATAAAAACAGAATAACAGAGTTGGAAGAGTCCTTGGAAATCTTTTCATCCAATCCCCTATCAAGCAGGAGACTCTATACCAGAGGTCCCCAACCCTTTCAGCTCCACAGAAGGGTCCGGCAGTGTCAGTTGAGGGGATGGTTTTGCATGCCTGTCACTTGTGCAAATGGAGATTTCTACACTCATCTGCTGTCTGCATGGCCTGCCTAACCATGGGCTGTGGACTAGTACTAGTCCATAGACTGAGGGTTGGAGACCACTGCCCTATACCATTCCAGATAAGTGACTATCCAGTCTTTTCTTAAAAGCCTCTAATGATGAAGTACTTACAACTTCTAAAGGCAAACCATTCCTTGATGGCACAGTGATTAGAATACTGCAGGCTATTTCTGCTGACTGCCGGCAGCTAGCAGTTTGGTAGTTCGAATCCCACCAGGCTCAAGGTTGACTCCACCTTCCATCCTTTGGTGATGGGTAAAATGGGGACCCAGATTGTTGAATATGCTGACTCTGTAAACCACTTAGAGAAGGCTATAAAAAGCACTGAAGACTAGTGGTGAAATCCAAATTTTTTTACTACCAGTTCTGTGAGTGTGGCTTGGTGGGCGTGGTATGGTGTGGCTTGGTGGGTGTAGCAGGGGAAGAATATTGCAAAATCTCCATTCCCACCCCACTCCAGGGGAAGGATACTGCAAAATCTCCATTCCCATCCCAGTCCAGGAGAAAGATATGGCAAAATCCCCATTCCCACCCCACTCTGGGGCCAGCCAGAGATGGTATTTACCGGTTTTCTGAACTATTCAAAATTTCCACTATCAGTTCTCCAAACTGCTCAAAAGTTCCACTACCAGTTCTCCAGAACCTGCTGGATTTCCCCTGCTGAAGAGGTATATAAGTCTGAGTGCTATGGCTATTGCTCTTCCACTGGCTTATTGTTCCCACAGTTAGAAAATTTCTCCTTAGTTCTAGGTTGTTTCTCTCCTTGATTAGTTTTCATCCATTGTTTCTTGTCTTGCCTTCTTGTGAAGGCAATTTGCAAGATAGATTGACTCCCATTTTCTTTGTGTCAGCCCTTCAAATATTGTAGAAGAAAGAATAGAATAGAATAGAATAGAATAGAATAGAATAGAATAGAATAGAATAGAATAGAATAGAATAGAATAG
>JANHFM010039495.1:0-10183 GCA_032468115.1 Grayia smithii
AGCAACGAAAATAATTTTATGGTTGGGGGGTCACCAAAACATGAGGAACTGTATTAAAGGATCACAGCATTAGGAAGGTTGAGAACCACTGTTCTGGATTGATTAATTAATTTGAAACAGAACAGTTGCAAAATGTTTTATTTTTTAATAGAGTAAAAAGCTAATGCAAATTGATTAAAATATTTTTTTCTAGTTAAGAAATGTGACAAGTAAAAAAAATCTTACAAAGGTCTTCACGACTTTAAAAACTTCACGAGTTTAAAAAGTATCAGCAATTGAAAAAAAAACCTCAATGGATAATCTGAAAAAAATAAATTGTTAGATAAAATTCTTCTATGGAAGCTCCATAGATTAAGCATTCTCAGTTATACTTTGTGGTAGGTGTGGATTGTTTGTATATATGTGTGTGTGCACCAGTGGTGAGATTCAAATTTTTTTACTACCAGTTCTACGGGCATGACGTGGTTTGGTGGGTGTGGCAGGGGAAGGGTACTATAAAATCTCCATTCCCACCCCACTCCAGGGGAAGGATACTGTAAAATGGACATTGGCTTACCTGAACGTCCCTTTTCAGGATGATGCGGGATAATCCAAGCATGGGTTTTCTCTCATCTGTTTGCCAGGGACTGAGTGTGTATGTCTTTAAATTTCTTTGAATTTCTTTGGTGTGACTCTGCCTCCCTTGCTCAGGTGAGCCTCAGTTATTTTGCGAAGGCGTATCTCCGACATGTCCTAGGAAGCAAAAAAACAAAAACAAAACCAGAATTACACACACACACACACACACACACACACACAGGGTTCCCTAACCAGGAAGCTAATTGGGCGGGTTGGATTATCCTGCATCTCCCTGTAAAGGGATGTTCAGGTAAACCAATGTCCATTTTCCAGTGCGATGCTTGGATAATCCAAGCATGGGATATACCCAAGCTCAGTGATCCTGGGAGGGAGGCTGATTGGTCCCCAGAGTCAAAACTGTATGTACAGACTGCAAAACTCTTTGTCCAAAGGACACCTCAGCGGAGGCATAACTGTCCAACCTGTAATGTCTAATGAAGGGTGTCAATGAAGCCCAAATGGCCACCCTACAAATCTCAGAAACTGACGCCTGTGTGGCCCAAGTGGTGTGGCCGCGCTACGTGTTGAATGGACTAGGACTCTACCAGGTAAAGGCTTCCCCTTGGTGCTATAGGCCAACGAAATACAGGCCTTAATCCACGACCTTTGGTGGCCGAGGAAACTTTCATCCCCATGGAAGATAGAATATAAGATACGAATAAAGCCTCAGTCCTCCTAAATGAGGCCATACGTTGGATATATCTGCAAAGAGCCCGCTTCACATCCAAGGTGTGCCAGCTTTCCTCCAGTGGATGTTTGGGCGCTGGACAGAAAGCAGGTAACACCAGTTCCTGAGCACGATGAAAGCTGGCATTCACCTTGGGTAGGAAGGCGGGATGGATCTGCAGAACAACCCGGTTGTTGTAGAATGTACACAGGTCTTTTCTGATGGATAACGCCACCAGTTCAGAAATTCTTCTAGCAGAAGTAATCGCCAAGAGGCCACTTTAAAGGAAAGTAAACGGAGGCTGATGGAAGCCAATGGCTCAAACGGGGAAGCCATAAGAGCTTGCAGGACCAAGGGCAAGTCCCATGTGGGGAAACGATGAATCACTGGCAGCCGGATGTTCACTGCCCCTTGAAGGAAACTCCTAACCCTAGGATGTTGGGAAAGACAGTAAGAGTCCTGGACCAGAACTGTCAACAGCACTGCCACCTGGTGCCGCAATGTGTTTGGAGCCAAGCCCCTGTCCAACCCAGCCTATAAGAATTCAAGGACCTCTGGAATGGATGCTGATATAGGATCAATATGGTGCCTGGCACACCAAAGGCAAAACGCCCACCAAGAAGTGTCATAGATTCTAGTCATCAAAGGTCGCTGGGAAGCCTGGATGGTATTAATCACCTTCCCTGAAAGATTGTCTTTCCTCAGGAGGATCCTCTCAAATGCCAGATGGTCAGCTGCAACCACTGAGGCTCTGGATGCAGAGAAATCCTGTCCTGAGGAATCCTCCAGGACTGGGACACAGACTTACTAGATCGGCGAACCACGATCTCCTTGGTGCGACTAGCAGGAGGTCTGCATGGTTTGCCAACAGTTTCCATATGACCCTCCGGATGAGGGGAATAGGTGAGAATGCGTACAGGAGATCTGGAGGCCAAGCCCACCTCAAGGCATTGATGGCGACAGCCCCGTGACAAGGAAACCGGGAGACAAACCTAGGCAGTTGAGCATTCTCCAGCCGAGCAAAGAGATTGATGATCGGTTGACTGAACCTCTGCCCCAGCTCTTGAAACAGGTCCGGATGGAGTCTCCATTTGGATGGGTCCAGCTGCTGCCTGCTGAGCCAATCCACCCTGATATTGGACATCCCAGCTATGTGTTCCGCTATCAATGACAGTGTGTGGATCTCAGCCCAGCACATCAGTTTCTTTGTCTCTGCCATCAGGGAGCAGGAATGCGTGCCCCCTTCCCGATTTATATGGGCTTTGTGGCCACATTGTCTGTCAAAATTAATATGTGCTGTCCCGAGATTGCAGTCTCAAAGTGGTGGAGGGCCAAGCGGACCTCCTTCAGCTCCAGGCAGTTGATACTTAGGTCCGCAGGTGACCATTGGCCCTGAGTCACAAGGGCACCCAGGTGAGCCCCCTAGCCGAAACGACTCACATCCGTTGTTACTGTGATGCGCTTGGGCTCCTGGAAATGACACCCCTTCCGCAGTGCCCCCAAAGCCCACCATCTGAGGGACACACATACCTTTGATGGGAGCGTCATCTGGAAGCAAGAAGAACTGTGTCCTGACCTCTGAAATGGCAGCAGGAACCATTGTAATGGGCAGGCATGGCATCTCACCCAGGGTACAATTGCAATACATGAAATTTGCCAAGCAGTCAACAGATGTTGTATTTCTGAGGCCATGAGATGTCTTTTGATCGATTGTCTGGGAATCGGACATTGGATGTAATGATCTGGAGGGCTGGAATGGAATTCCAGAGTAAGTCTGTGTTCCACCGTCCAAAGAAGCCAGGCATTGGAGGTGGTGGTTTCCCATTGGCAACTGAAATGACTTAAACACACGGCAATGGGAACCTGAGATGGGGTGTCACTTGCCCCGCCGAAAGGACTTGGAGCCCGCTTCCCTGTATGGCCTTTTAGCCAAATGCTGGAACCTGCCCCTGTCCCTAAAGGGCTGCCTGTCGGATGGGCGGTCAAACCCCTGGGCATATGGTCTGTTAAGGTAGGACCTGCTGGGTCCTGCCGAAAGGGCTGCCTCTGTGTGTATGGGGAAAATCTTCAGTCAGAACATGATAGGAAGATGGCAATACCTTCTGCTTGTTCTTCCCCTCAACTAAGATGGGATCTAAGGCCTCCCCAAAAAGCATCGACCCCTTATAGGGAGCGGATGCCAGCCTCCATTTAGACTTCATATCTGCCTCCCAACTACATAACCAGAGAAGTCTACTGGATGTAACCATGGAGGCCAGCACAAATTTAGCCACATCCAATGAAGCGTCCGCTGAGTATTCAGTGGCTGCCACTAATTTATTAAAATCTTGTTGGAGCCATAAGTCCTCCTGAGGGCGGCGCTCCTGTAATCTTTGTAGCCAAATAAGAATGGCATGGTTAAAGAATGACGCTGAAGTTGCCACTTTAACTGCCCAAACAACTGACTGGTGAGTTTTCCTAAGTGTCATCTCTGCTCGATGATCTTCCGTTTTCAAAACTCCCACCATGTCATTAGACAGTATGGTGGAAGAGGTTAAGCTGACTACAGGCGGATCCACAGTAGGCAGAGCTAGCAGGTCCTCTAAAACTGGGTCAGCGCAATAAAGCTTCTTACCATGCCCACTAGGGGCAGATAATGCTGCCAGCTGACCCCATTGCTTCTGAATGACATCTGCAAATAAAGCAGGACATGGAATGAAATCCTGATCCACAGCAGGAACAGCAAATAACTCCCCATGAGGAGTTGATGTTTCTGGGGTCGTATCCTTCGGATCAACAATTTTCCCCATAAGCGTGGTCATCTTCGCCTTACGAAGCAAAGTCTTAAGGACTGAGGGCCTAAATAGATTGGTGAAAGTTGGTTTATTGGACACCACCCCCTCATCCTCCGAAAATTCTGGGTCACCTAACTCCTCGTCTTCTGGGCCAGAACCCTCACTGCTAATAGATTCGTGCTATGATGGGGAAACAGGCCAAGGAGCTGGGTGAGGGGGATGTTGCAGCTGCCATGCTGGAACACCAGAAGGGGCCTGTCCCCTTTGGCTTAAAGTAGAAACAAAGTTCTTAGCTAGGGCCTCAGTAAAGATGGACTAAAAACCTAAAGATCCAGTTGCCCCCTGCCCCACCCCTAAGCGGAGCCCCGCAGCAGTGGAGGTGAAGGTGGCTTCTGGAACCTGAGCCCTATTGCTGAAGGCCCCCTGAGATTCCTCCAGGAAAACTTGTTGGCTACTCCCAATAATATTCTGAGATCCTGTGGGAACCTGGTCCCCTCCTGCATTAGGTATAGTAACCTATTCCAGGTTAGAAACAGTGGTGTCACCAGAGGTGGAGGCCAACTGAACTTCCTCATGCTGGGCTTTCCTCTGAGCTTTAGCAAATTGCCTTTCTAAGGCCTTATGGCATCTTTGAGCCTCCTTGTCCCCACAGACAGATCTGGAGGATGACAGAGGAGTTTGAGATCTGCTGGAGTGTCCTTTATCACTGGAAGTAGAGCTTTCCCCCTTAGCTCTGAGTGGCTTGTCAATTTTAGGGGGGCTCTCAGGTTGGTCCACATCAGAAGAAAATTCCTGACCCCCATAATAATGCCCCAGAGCCAAGGCAAAACACAAACGACTCGGGAAAATGTAAATTAAGCAGGAATTGCACCCAGCAGGGGCCTGCAATTAGGCCAAGCACTCACTATCAGTTGATCAGTTTGGGCAGGAAAATCAAGCCTCCAGTCAGATAAGTTCTGGGGAGAGACTCTAAGCCAGTCTCCCAGAGCTCCTAACAGCCTTGGTGGAACAAATGTAAATGCGCAGGAGAAAAGCTTCCTCCAAATCGCAGCCTCGCCAAAGACCCTGTCAAAAAGAAAAGTGGGAAATTCAAACTCCCGTCACTTCGTTGGCGTTCTGTTGAAAATGGCACGCAGCTGAGTCTCCAGCTGCCTAGCACCTGCGGAGCCTGTCAAAGTCCAGCCAACAAGAAATAAAAGTGCCGGAGACCGAAAAACCACTCTGTTAGCACCGCAAGGCAAATCTTGAAAGAGTACGCTTCGGCGAGCCGAGCAGGGACTTGAGCTGCCAAAGGGAGCCGAAAAATGCAAGGTGGTGGCGATTGTGCCAGCAGACCGGGAAACCAGCTCACATGCCGGCGGCAATCCACAGCGAAGGTCAGCGCTGTCTGGAATTGCCCAAGCTGGACCACGCCCCGGGCTGCAGAAAGGGCGGGGAGAATCGTTCCGGAGCCCCAGCAATGATCAAACCATTGCCAGTAGCAGTCCGAAGCAGCTGCAGCCGCAGACTACTTCCCTTTTGCTCCCACCTCAAAGACTAAAATTTAGCCAAAACACAAAATTTAACCAAAAAAACTCCTAACTAATCACACCCTATCTAACTGCCAGAGCAGTTCAACACACATCACTATAGCTAGACTGAGCGAAACAACTGAGCAGGGAGGTGGAGTCACACCAAAGAAATTCAAAGAAATTTAAAGACATACACTCTCAGTCCCTGGCAAACAGATGAGAGAAAACCCACGCTTGGATTATCCAAGCATCGCACTGGAAAATCCCCATTTCTTCCCAATCAGCTGTAACCTGGGAAGCAGAGAATAGATGGGGGCGGGGCCAGTCAGAGGTGGTTTTTACTGGTTCTACGAACTATTCAAAATTTCCGCTACCGGTTCTCCAGAACTAGTCAGAACCTGCTGAATACCACCTCTGATGTGTGCACATTTGGAAAACTTCCTTTATTTTGCTCATAGTTATGTGTGAATAGTGCAGTTGTATTGCTGAGGATTTAGTATACAGATCTAGCATGTTTTCTGAACGTTTAGGAAAAAAGAGATTATATCTTTAAGGATTAAAAGATTATTTTTTCACTATATTTAACACTAGCTTTGTTTGTGATCAACAGTCCACAAAAATAGTAACATTCCAGGAAGCATTTATTTTTTTGCCAAATTAAATTTTGTCCACCTTGAGGTTCCTAAACTTTCTAAAACAGATCCTTCTCTTAGAACTTGGGTCTCAAACTTTACCACAGCATTTTGTTGCTATGGTGACTACTTTGTCTACTATAGCTTGGAATAATTCTTTAGATCATCAGAAGGTTATTATTGTAGGTTATAAATTATTTATTACTCCAGAAACTTACCAAATATTCCATTCTCCAAGTTCTAAGTTTTGTTGCATATTTATTGTAAAAAAAATGACATGGAGATTCAGATTTATAAATAAAATAAAACCTGCTAAGAAAAAGTAACTTTTAAAGAGGCTTTTAAAAAAAAAGAAAAATACATGCTTACCTACTTCGATCTCCAGTTGATTCTATTTGTGGTTGGCTTGATGTTGCCTTAATATACTTGCATGACAAATTCAACTTAGTGATGCATGAGTGAAGTTTGAATCCTTACTATCTCAATCTGAGGTTCCTTTGGGGCTTACAGTTGAATCTCTTTGTAAGTTACTATAGTCTTTCTCTTTCATATTTCATAAGCCTTAATTCACTAGGGAGCACTAGCAAGACACATTTTCCTATTAGTATCCATTTATATCTCTATCTATAGGAGAAAGATTGCACAATTATAGCATTTTGGCTGTAACAGATACAATTTAAGCACTTCCATTTATCCTGTAGAACCTTCTTACATAGGTGCAAGGTAAAAATCCTGTATCATATATTGATAATTTGAATCCTGTGACTTGATTTTAGTAGACATAAAAGACATTATTCTTTCCTTGTTGATTTCTAAATACAGAGATATGCATTATTTCTTTATTTATGGGTTAGATCAGTGTTTCTCAATCTTGGCCGCTGGAAGATGTGTGGACTTCAACTTCCAGAATTCCCCAGCCAGCAAAGCTGGGTTAGATGGTACCTCTTGTTTTCCATTCAAATTATTGCTAGTAATTTGAGGAAGCAGTCTTTATTCCCATTGCAGAAGCATTTCAAGGACGGAGGGAGAGACAGATAGGGAGAGGGAGGGAGGGAGGAAGATTGATTTACTCCCATTACTCCCATTTCAGAAACATTTCAAGGGGATAAGCAATGTATCTAATACATATTTCTATGTATTCAAATGGGTAAATTTTATCCCTGTTCAAAATTTCCCTTGAAAATTTTCAGTTCAGTCAAGGCCAATTTTTATCTACATTTATTCTGTGTGACTCAGTAATGTTGAGAGGGACTTATTCAATGATCTAATGGAGGTAGATAATTGCCTTCAGAAACTTTTTGAGTTTCAGATTTGATTCACTAGGATAATTTTCAAATATTCCTTATCTCATTGTAATGCATGTCAGTATTCAGTCTCGCCTCCAAATTATATGACAGAGTTACTGCGGTATGTACTCTTCATTCTAATCTATGTTCATTTAGATGTTTCTATATTAAATTCATTGCCAGATACTTACAGGGAGACGCTTCATGAGTTCTGCTGACATTTGGCCAGAGATACTGCAAGGAGAATTTACAGCATTTCTCATGTTCTCTGAGACTACTAGAAATTATCTTCTTTTCCATTCTTTGTCTTATTTTTCAATACATAGATGCAAACACAGAGTTCTTTCTTGAGAATGTTGTAGGTGGGAATAAAATGTGTAAAAGTTTTACCTGATTGGTTAATACTATGAACATACTTGATTTTGGACTTAAAACACACTAATAGTTGATATTAATTAAACACATTAAATATTAAATAATATTAATATTAAAACACACTAATAGTTAATAGTCGGGAATGACTACCACATATGTGCAAGGTGAAGCTTTACCTTTACCTTCAACTTTTTAATAGTTGAATATAAGATCTATGTATGCAAATCCTTCTGAATTCAGTGAGATAAAGATAACCTAATTTACAAGACTTCCAAAAAAACTAGTCACAAAGAAATAAATCATCAATAAATGTATTTGACTGGAATATATGTCTCCCAAGCTTCTGCTTTATGGTTGCATATTGTCCTCTCAGTAAAATGGCAGTGCCAGCTAAGTAAAGAATGTCAGTAGAAGCCAGAAAAAAGAATAGTTGTCAGAGAAGAAGGGCAATAAATGAAATCAGAGTTAAATATATGCCTGTCACATTCTAGCAGCTGGTTTAAGCCCTGCTGTTGTTGTTCAAATACACTGGCCTTAAAAAGGAAGCAAATGTATTGTAGCCCACATATGAAGAAGGAAACAGCTGGTGGATTTATCACTCCTCTTAACTGACAGAGAAGGTCACACTTTTAAAAAAAATGAAGTGGGTTTTATATTCTTTGTGTAACAAATTAAAGAGGTACTACTGTATATAATAAATATATTTCCCTGCATGTTCTACAAACATAATCATGTATTCTCTGTAACATACTTCATATTGAGAGATTTAATTTATGAATATAGGTTTCTTTTTTTTTTAATTACCGCAAATAACTTTTCAGTTTTTCATATGAGAAGCAAAGAACAGCATTATCTTGAAATAAGTTCAGTTATAAGACTGTTCCTGAAGGGAACTTTCAGGAGCTTTAAAATTGGGGATAAGACTCAAACAAATGGGCATTTGCAATCATGTACGAGTCCTGTAGATATTTATGTCATTAATTATAGTATCTTCTTAGGCATACCGCTTCATTGACTCTATGACTTAATATGTATTCTATGCTATGGAAATGATCTAAGGTATTGTTCTATCCCTGTACAAGAGTGAAGAAGTCATAGGCTACCTGTAGTGATCCATTATCATTTTCATGACCTAGATTGGAGAAAGTCAAATTTTTCAGTCTGATTTCAAGAGTTTTAAGAGGAATATTGGTAATCTAAAGCCTTCAAGAGACTTAAAGGCACTGATTTCAGGTCTTTAAAAAAAGCTGTCACACCACATTTACAGTTTTGGTCCTGGTCCTAGTCTATTTTCAGAAATCTATCCTGCTTACAGAGTTCCAAGTTCCTTAATATGATTTTTTCCAACCTTTTGTTTGAGCTGATATAACATTCTGGTATGGTGTTTGGCTCAGTAGGAAGTTGAATTCTATGTTTAAACTCCCTGGTTTCTACTTTCAGAGTTGAATTATGTAAGGATATGAGATAAAAAGTAAGGTTTTAATAATAATGTTTATTAAATAAAATGTGATTGGTAGTATAACAAGCACTACTTACATAATGATAAATCTGGAGAAAAGACAAATACACTTAGTATGGAATATTTTATTCCCGATTTTTCACAAATAGCCTTTTATTTTGTATTCATTTATTAGCAAACATATAGTTGCCCATCTACCAGAAGGAAGAGAGAATGGGCAGCAGAATAAAAACACAGTGCACTAAAAACAAAAAGGTTATCTAAAGCAACAGTATTGACAACTAAACTCATCAATCATCCATTCCATACCAAATCCCTTAAAATCCTGGTCTCAGTACTGCTTTTCTGAAAGCAAACAGAATTAAACCCATGTGTATCTCCAGGAAGCTGTTCCATATGGTAGGGACTGTGACAGAGAAAGCATCTTTCTGAGTTCTTACCAGGTGACACTTTCTCCATTGTGGTGGAGTTCACATCCAGGAATGGGTTGTCCTCGTCTGCTAGCTGATTGGACTGAGTCTGTCAGAGATGTGAGGACATGCCTCCTTCACCAATGGTTCCCAGCTTTTGACTTAGTCTCAGCTAGGACAAGATGTGTTTCTAATTCTCCTTCAATCCTGAATTCCTGGATTCTTCTCAACCACAATCTATGATAATGGCGGGCTTCCGATCTTGGCTGGTAGAGCCGCTGGGGTCTTTCCAGCATGGCGAGCTTTTAGCTCAATTGCACTGAAGGCCGCGCAGCGGCTATCAGATTGCCAATTCTGACAGGCCAGTGTGAACGAATTCTCCATCATGGTTGGAGACATCATCCAGGCATGGGTGGTGCTCCCCTTCAGCATAATGGACTGAGCCTATTAA
>JANHFM010039687.1:0-10174 GCA_032468115.1 Grayia smithii
AGTTGAGACAAAAGTCAATCATGCTGTGGTCACTGTTGGAGAATGGTTCTTTTATTTGTAGACCATAAATTGCATTTCAACTGTTGCAGAAGATGAGATCAAGGCAGTTATGGAGTCTAGTGTTGTTAGTTACTAGTTGTTCAAGTACTAGATTAGTTACAGTATTGTACAGGGTTGTATGTATCACACAGAGAGAAAGATTCTGCAAAGATACCTTTGACAGGGCAATATTTGGAATCTTTCATTCAAAAGATCACACTGGATCAGCAAAATAGATCAGATATATTCCTTTCATGCAATCAAATAGATTTCTATTTGATCTATGATGAGAACAATGTTATGCTATACAGGTAATCCATATTTAGAGACATATAAAACCTTAGTTATTAAAAGATTGCTAAGTGAAATTCTGTGTTTATGATCTTACTTCTGCATTCCTTTGCTTTCCAGACCTGCTAAGATTGTAAATACAAAGATTGATCACAAACCTATTTTCATCACTGGCAAAATGGTGAATAGTTGCTAAATGAGGCAGTCTTTAAACAAGGTCTAGTTTTAACAAGGGCATATTAATAGCAAAACACCCAATCAAAGCAGGGAGTCTGTCAGTGAAATCCCTTGTGGATGCCGATGCTTATATATACATACATATTTATGCAAAAGTATTTAGGGAGTGTCACCAAAAGTCAAGATGGCAGTCAAAATCATAATTGCATTTATGGTTCTTCTGAGGCAGATTCTTCTCTCATTTCCAACTGCCTTTATTATGTAATGTGCTAGTAAAACCCAAGCCAGGGTTCAGTGATAATTTCCACATAGAAAATAGTTACAAGGATAAAAGAGTTAGTGTTTTATAAGAGATCAAAAGCATTGTAAAGATGATAAAAAGGTAGTAAAGGATCAAATCAGTGGTAGCAGCTGATTTTTTTCAGATAATATACAGAATTTTGTGTTAAGATGTGTGAAGTTTTTCTGACATACATTAAAACTTTTAAGCTGTTATCTATTTTCTAACAATTTAAGATAGCTTCCTTATAATCAGCTATATTCTCACAATAAAGACTATAAAAGGTAACTACAAATGGCTACTGCAATTAAAAAAATGGGTCCTAAGATGGGTTTAAATTCAAATATTAGTAATTCAGTTTATTTTTTTCTCTCAAGAGTCTTCTAAGGTGCCGAAAGTGGGAGTATAGTAACAATGCTCCATCTAGTGGAAATAAAATTGGAGAAATGAAACTCTTTATAACCAATTAATGTAGACATTTCTTCAGTTTCTTTGAAGGGTTATAAATAATACATATTGTGCATTCTTAGAAACTTTTTAAAAGTGACCGTATAATTCTATGTTCATGGAAAATTCCATCAATCTAAGTTTAGTCTAAAGAATTGCATTAAGATGTGTTAGTCATAATAGAATTTAGTTTGTCCTTCACTTGTGGTATGTTACAAATTAAAAGGTGTGGGAGTCATGGCTTAAACACCTGAGCAAAAGTTCTTGTCCTCAGTGATGCCACAACCTAGCTGTAACCAGTCGTCATTTATTTCTAATTAGGAATTACATTAGCATTACTTTTTTGTTTCTAATTAGGAATACATTCTTGTTTCTAAGTAGGAGTATATTTCATATAAAAGTGCTGTCAGCCTTGGCAGTTCTAAATAATCTATAGAAAGCACACAAAACCAAACAGACAAGAATGGATTAATAGTAGAGTACTGCAGTTTGCAAGCGAGTGCTTTGAGAAATACAGTTCCCTTCTTTTCAAAGAGGCTTTTATTATGCAAGTTCAACAAACCTAGTTTCTACCTTTATCTAATCTTCTACCTAATCTTTTAAATGCTACAATGTATGCTATAATGTACTAGCTTTATATCTTTGATGACTAAACAGTCCATGGAACAATTAAGTTCTCCTCTGTAGCCTAAGGTTACAGCAGTGTTTATCCTCAGTCAAGTTAGTTGGCTTTGTTATTCTCAGCTACTATTTTGAATTATTACTGAAGCATTAGTTTCTCAATCTGGGCAAAGTAGAGAGAAAGAGGTCCTTGACCAGCTGTTAACTAGCTATGGACTCCAAGGACTGTTTTCTGAGGTGGAAGCTCTTTCCTTTCTCTGTTCATCTGGTTTGCTGAAGCCTGCTCTTCCTTTACTACCAGTCACCTTTCAATTGACACAAAGCTTCTTCCTGTACAACCCCGTCTCCTTCTCTTACAAGAGGGCCTTTCTTCCCCCCCCCCTTTTATAATTAGAACCAGGGGTGGGGCCAATGTTATTTAGGCTGCCTTAAAAGACCCAGGTGAGGATAAAAAGAGCATAAAGTCCTCAGGCTGGTTGCTGCTAAGCTTTCTTTCCACAATTTATAAAACTATAATGTTAATTATTCTTATGAGGAAAATAAGATCAGTTTCTTATGGTTTATCCTGAATTTGGGAGAAGGGTTTGGTTGGTTGGTTTACTAATTTAGGCACTTTACAAGAATTATCTACCCATCTAGCCTCATTCTTTTTGGATTTTGCTAAGGGAACACTTGTTTTACTGTGGATGTCAGCTAATATGCAGCTAGGGAAACGAAATGGCTGCTAGCAACCTTTATAAGGAAATTGTGTAAGATAACATAAATAGTAAGAACTTGTAAATGTAGCCAGAACAAACAAAAACCTTACAAGTAAATAACTATTCACATAAGCTTTCTCTTGACAAATGCACATTTGCTAATATTAAAAGAAAAATACATGAAGTTATTCCAGTGGCAGATACTGCTATAAACAAACTGAGGAAATTTGCATAAAATGGTAATCCTTGAATAATGGATATTTATCAGATATTTCACTTTTGATTGTCTAGCTTTTGGATGTTTTCTGTAGAAAAAAATACTAGAGTTGGGACAAGATTACATAGTGTTTTAAGGCATAGGGAAGACCTAAGTTATCTGGTGTATGCCAGAGTTTTTGACTAAGGTTGCCTTCAGTCTGAATTGGTGTGGTCAGTCATAAGAGTTTGTAGGAGATGTAGCTTAAAAACAGTGTTTCTCAACTGTAGCAACTTTAAGATAAGAAGACATCAACTTCCAGAATTCCCCAACCAGCATTGGCTTAAAACATTAAAACACTGGCTTAAAACATTTGAAGGCTACCATCACAATGACTAAGCCTGGGTTATGTCACAGATGTTTTAATTATTTTAAGATGGAGATTGTGATTTGAGTCTTGCTCCTCAGTATAGACTATAAAACTGTTTTTCTGTATGAGCCTTTAGATTTTTTTACTATTAGTTAAACAGAATGCAGCCTAATAAACATACTATGACCTTCTGAGAGGATGACCGTGCCTCCTCCTCTTTTCCACTACACACATTTTGTAGGCTAAAGGAGACAACAAAAAGCATTTATTAAACTGCTGTAACCCACCATATTAGAATGACAAATGTAGGTAGGTTACAAAAATGTGCTATTTAGCTCTGTTTTTAATGCAAGACTATTTGTGTTCTATTTCTTTTTTATTAATGAAACATTCTGAAACTAATCTGTTTTGCAAATGCATTAATTTACAAAGAAAAATGAGCAGAAGGTTAGCATGTTACGACAGTAAGGAGGAGAATGGAAACATGCAAGCTACAACATAATTGTCTATTTCAAAATGCCAGCCAGACACTTATTGAAGCAGGTTGTTCTGTTCCTTTCTAGTGTTGGAAGAAATTTCCTTCTAGGTTCAGCTCCAAGTGGGGAAAAAGACACTGGAGAAATGGAGACTGCTTGGAAAGATGGTTTAATGGTGGTCAGGAGCACATGGCTTGAGTTCCTGAGGAGACAAGGGGAGGGTGCAAGGTGCACCTTGCTTTTATGCTCTCTGTTGTGCCCCCCCACCTCAGAGTTTCCTGTTCATGTACAAGAAAGGCATCCTGATTGGCTTCAGACTCCGAGGAGGTGGGGGTCTTAGCTAGCCTTGGTGGCTAATGTAATCTTCCCAGGTACCATGTGCTGAGTTTCTGTTCCTAGATGGGTCCTATTGCAGATGATGGTCCATTGACAAAGGTGGGGGAATGAGTGAGCTGGCTGAGGCCTTAATGGCCCATTGACAAAGGTGAGGGGAGAAGGCAGGAAGCTGCTTGTCTTTAAAACATGTTTCTTCATTTCTCATCCAGGGAAATATAATATTCTGCCTTTTTAATATTTCCTGAAATATTTCACTCTTCTAGGAGAGGGGTGACTGCTAACTTTCTACACTAGTTTTCCATTATTTATCAAATCTTTAGCTCATTCAACTTCGTCATTGACACTCAGCATTTGGTGAGTGCTGAATCACAATGTTCATCTTTTTAAGGATTTCTATTTTAAGTAACCTTTTGTGGGCATGTGCTACAAATTGTGAAATGGTGAAAACCCTTTAAATGCTGAAATCTGTTTTTAAACCTCTAATATGATTTGACTCCCTATCTTTTAGCATGTAACACCTGAGTTCAGGGCTAGAAATCTGTTTTCCCTGGGATGAGGAAGTAAGTTGCCATTTAAAGTATTTTGACAAGAATCTTTAACATCTGAACTGATGGGGGAAGAGAATATGAACAAGGTTCATATTTCAATTACTTATTCTATGGATTTATATAGAACTTACTTAAGCTATTTAGTCACAGTCTGTTTTAATCTTTACTAGTTGGTCAAGAATCATGACTAAGTTTTTCCTTAGTCATACTAGTTGAGAAAGAGCTAGGGGCAGCCATTTTGCTTCAGTGGCAAAAAACAAAACAAAACCCAACAGGTACCACTCTCTAGACTTCAAAGAAGGGGTGTCCAATCTTGACAACTTTACGACCTATGGACTTCAACTTCCAGAATTCTCCAGCCAGACCTGGAAGGCCAGTTGAAGTGACAGGAGCAACAAACCAACTTATCTAAGGACTCGGATCATCTCGGGCCACTTCGGATTATACTTGGAAAAAAAAAAGCAGTTTCTCCTGCTTTTTTTGTTTCCATTTGAGATTCCCCATTTCCATTTATTTTCCAAGCATTGTTTTCAGTTGTTGGAATGTCTATATGTAAGACAAGATCAAGTCAATTTTAAATGTAAATAGCTTGGGAATTTAACAATTTCCTCTCTAATATTTTCTGAGCGATCAGTACAATATTAATGTACACATATTTTACTAATGTTCCAAGGACATCTTACTAGTTGCAACAACTCTCCTTATATTGTGCTGTACTACTTGACATCAATTTGATATGAATCTCTCCTATGGTGGGTACAATGCAGGAATTATTTTATCTATAAAATAATGGAAACTAGCTGTCCCACTCAGATTTACAATAAATTATGTTTCAACCTAAGAATCATTTTTTTTGAATATATATTTTACTGGTACATTTTTTCTTTAAAAACATAAAAAATCCATGTCTATCTGAACAGTGTGTTGTCTGGGCATAATTAAGGTACAACAATAGCTATAATCATACTAGTACTCTTAATAAACATATCAATATTAATCATAAAATAATAAAACTGTCCATCTTCCAATATTTTCAATACAATTTTTTTATTATCTCTTTGAATTCTTTTTAAATTCTAACCTCTGTTTTTGTTAGTTAACCATTGGTAAAATATATCCCTTGTTAAAAAGTATTCTGTTTCTTCCTTTCTTTTATCTTAAGTGTCAATCTATCGATCTCAGCACATTCTAATATTTTTTTTATTACGCTTTCATCTGTCAGGACCTCTTCATTTTTCCATTGTTGTGCAAACACTATTCTTGCTGCTGTTACTACAGGCAAAATTAAATATGTATTCCCTTTATTATACTGTTCTAATAGTATCCCCAGCAGAAATATTTCAAGTTTCAAATCTATGTGTTGTATTATCATTTTTGTAATCTTGTATTTTAGTCCAATATTTTTTTGCCTTTGAGTATGTCCACCACATTTGATTATATGAACCTGGTATCTGATTACACTGCCAACATTTAGCTGATAAGTTTTCAAACATCTTTGCTAGCCTTGCCGGTGGTAAAGGCCATCTATAAAACATTTTGTATAGATTTTCCTTATAAACAAGGTCATTGACATTGTTAATTTATAGTTTCTATCCCACAATTTCTGCCATTTGTCTAGTTCTACTGAGTAACCAACATTTTTAGCCCATCTTATCATTGTTTCTTTCACTTGCTGTTCTTCCATTTTAATAATATGAAGCTATATTTTTTAAAAAATAATTTTTCATCTGTCCCTAGTAATATCTGGTTGGTTCTTTATAGAAACCATACATTCTCGAATCTTTCTCATATCTTGATTATATTTGCACATATGGCCACCATGCTAGATCAATCCCTTCATTAATCAATTCTTGTTTGGATTTGAGTTCCTCTTTATCATTCAAAATTTCCTTATATCTTACAATTTGTTTTTATATTAATCATATTTGGATGAATCAGTGCCTCCATCGTGGAGAGCCAGATTGGTATTTTTATATAGTGTCTGTCTTTAATTTTCCCCCATACTAACAGTACTGCATTTCTAACAAGGTGCCTTTGAAAATATCCATGTATTTTATTTTTCTCATACCAGAAAAAGGCATGCCACCCCAGTTGGAGATCCCTCCAAAGTTTCACCCAGACAAGTGCAGAGGCCTGGTAGTATAGCTTCCAGTCTGGTAAATCAAGGCCCCCTTTCGGTTTAGTATCTTATAGTAGTTTCAGTCTTATTCTTGCTTTTTCCCCTTGCCAAAAATATTGTAGTATTATTTTGTGTAGTTCTTCAAAAAAAATTGTTTCTAATTTTATGAGAATTGTTTGGAATAAGAATAACAGTCTCAACAAAATGTTCATTTTTATTGTAGCTTTTCTTCCTATCAACGATAGCTGCAGGTTTTTCCATTTCTCCAAATCTAATTTAATTTGTTGTAATAGTTTCATATAGTTATCTTCTTTTATAGTTGTGCATCTTGCTGTTAACTGAACTCCTAAGTATTTAATTTTCATGACTATTTGAAAATCTGTCTTTTCCACTAACTCTTTTTTTGTTTCTCTATGACATTTTTAACTAGTATTTTAGTTTTCTCTTTATTCATTTTCAGTCTTGCAACTTCACCATACTCTATTATTCAACTTCATACTCTATTATTTTTATTAACTTGGGTCCAGATTCTTGTAGTTCTTCTAAGATAAATACCAGTTCATCTGTGAATGCCTGTAGCTTATATCCTTCTGTTTTTATTTCCATTCCTTTTATTTCTGAATCTTGTCTAATGTATCTATTTAGTACTTCCAATGTTAATATAAATAGTAGAGGGGACAATGGACATCCTTGTCTCATGCCTTTTCTTATGTTAAAGTTCTCGGTCACATCACCATTAACCATCACTTTTGCGGTTTGCTTGAAGTATATTGCCTCAATCATGTTAACAAATTTCTCCCCAAAGTCCATATATTTTAACTGTAATAACATAAATTGCCAATTTACATTATCAAATACTTACTGTGCATCTAAGAATATCAATGCTATTTGTTTTTCTGGATGCATTTCATAATATTCCAACATATTCAAAATGATTCTCATATTATTGCTAATTTGCCTTTTAGGTAAAAATCCATTCTGGTCTAAGTGTATAAATTCATTCAAGAATCTTTTTAATCTTTCTGCTATTATTGAGGCATATATTTTGTAGTCTGCATTTAATAGTGATATTGGCCTATAATTTTTTTATCTACATTAAATCTGATTCTTCTTTCAGTATTAGAGTTATAGTTGCTTCCATCCACGTTTGAAATTTTAACCTCTAACAGTACTTCATTATAAACATCCAACATTGGCAAACCCAAAGTGTCTTGTAAACATTTATAAAGCTCTGGCGGTAGTCCATCTGGTCCTCGTGTTTTATTATTTTTTGTCTCTTGATTGCCTCTGTTAGTTCCATCATTGTTATCTTTTCATTTAACATAACATTCACTATTTCAGGTAATTTGGATAATTCAGCTTTCTCCAAATATTGTTTTATTTTTTCTTCTGACACCTTCTCTTGATTATATAGTTTTTCATAATAATTCTGGATTACTTTCTTTTTAGTTTCTTTTTTTATATATAAAAGGTTTTTATTAGATATAAAAAAGTACAACAATACAAACAAACAAACAAACTACAAACACGTAAACATAAAAATATGTTGGATGCGTGTCTTCCTTGAGGGTTATCAATCAAGTCTTTTCTTTTTCTTTCTTTTTTTTTTTAAAGTGTCCTTACTCTTTATGGTCCACGATACATCCTTCGATATTTCCTATATACATTAATCAACAACAGTATTTAGTACAAATATTCTATTAATTCTTCATATCTTTATCGATTCCACGTATTCTTAGCCAATTATAAAATTTTGTCCAGATTTCATAATATGTCAAATTTTTTTATCCTTAATTTCCATACTCAAACGGTCCATTTCTGCACTTGTATAAATTTTTTGAATCACTTCAGTTTCAGTCGGGATATCAACAACTTTCCATTTCTGGGCGAAAGACAGCAGCCATGAGAATGTGTAATAGGAGGTACTTTACATTTTTATCGAGTCTAGTTTGGCTTATCCCTAAGAGGAAAAGTTCAGGTTTTCCCTCAATTGGGGTAGCTAATATCTCCTCAAGTATTGTTTTAATCATCATCCAATAATCTTTAGCTCTAGGGCACTCCCACCACATGTGATAGTAATTTCCAATATATCCAATATATTTGTTACATTTCCAACATAAATTTGAATTTGATTTGCTTATTTTTGCTAATTTAGTTGGGGGAAAGTGCCACCTATAAAACATTTTGTAAAGATTTTCTTTATAGGTTACTGCCAGGGTCAATTTTATATTAGTTTCATATTGATAGTGAAGGATTCCATTTTCGTGTAGCAAGCTGTGTATCAATTTCTTCTCTTTTTTCTTTTTCAGTTTATATGCTAACCATATTCCTGGTTTGTTGGCATTTTCAAAGTAGTTTTGTTTTGCTCCTTTAATCTTCTGTGCTAGTTCTTTTGTTTCCACTGAATTGAGTTTGTTTTATCAGTCCCATTTGGGGTTTTTTTATTTCTTTTTTGCAGTTCTTCCTGTTTTTTGTCTTTTTCTGCTAATCTCTTTTTTGTTTGTCTCTTTTCCTTATTCTTCTTCTTTTTTTTTTTTTGCAGCATAGGTGATCACTAATCCCCGGATATATGCCTTTGCTGTATCCCATACATTTTGTAGTGAAGTCTCATCTTTTTTATTCTCCTTGAAAAAGAAGTCCATTTCTTTCTCCATTATTTGTATAAACTCTTTATCATGTAATTGATATCATGCTTGATTAAATGTCCATCTCATTTTTTTCCTTTGACCTTTAATTTTATTTTTATTGGGTTGTGATCTGTCCATACATTTGTTTCCATTTCTATGTCTTGTACATTTGTTCTTAATTCTGGTGTCATCCATATCATATCCATTCTCGACCGTGATTGATGTCTATCTGAGTAAAATGTATATTCATTTTTCTCTAAGTTCATTTCTCTCCATGTAGCTTTAAGTGATAGCTCTTCTATCATTTTAAAGAAGGCCCTAGGAAGTGTTTTCTGTGCCTTTTTACCTACTTTCCTACTTCTATAATCCAGTTGTGCATTCACAATTGCATTGAAGTCCCCAACACATACATATTTTCATAATCTATTTCAGTTATTTTCATGTGGAGTTTTTTATAAAATTGGGGAAAATTCCTCACCTCCTAATCTCCTAATCACCCAGAGGTTAGAAGAAAGAAAATCTCACCCAGATCACTCACGTTGCTATTCAATCCTTCTCAATCACTTCTTCCATCAGGCTGTCCCAGTTTGGTCTGGCCATAATGGCCGTCGTCTTCTCCTGCTGGTTTGAGGGCTTCCTCCAGACCTGCAAGAGACTGCTTTCCTCCTTGTGATCCACAGAATGTCCCCTCTACTTCATCACCTATCAGTGGTGACTTTTGACCCCCTAGGGTCAAATCCTGACAGGTAGAATTTAGCTGGCTTAGTGGAGCCCCACTAAGTCATTACCATACCACTGCGATGTCAGCCCTGTCCATTCCTAAGAACCAGTTTTGTGCAGCCTTATATGTATGCAGTACCAACCATAATGTTGTTCTAGAAGTATAAAATTTTGGCTGTTTTCCTTGGAGTAAAATGTATCTACAGCACTTTCACTGGCTCTGCTGATA
>JANHFM010039891.1:0-10165 GCA_032468115.1 Grayia smithii
TGGGGCGCGCGGGTGGGCCCGGGTCCGGGACGCTGCGAACCGGTTTGGTGACGTCACAGCGTCACTGCTACCTACTCACGCGAACTGGACCGAACCGGGGGCAACCCACCACTGAACCCAACCCATATTTTGTCATATGATAATTCCAAGGGATAGAGAGGAAAAGAAGCTACTTGTAGACAGCAAGCATCACACTGTTGTTAGGGTTTACGTCTTTCTTGCTGCGGTAAAACAATGGACCTCCATGCCCCCAACTGTGCTACTTTGGACAGTTTTGCAATTAAGAACAGTCTCCAGCTACCACCCAAAAAGAACAGAGAATTTATGTTGAAATATTTTATTGAAAGTCCAGAGATAACTTTGATGGCATGGAACTCCACTTTGCAAAGTAGCAATAAAATTGGATTAGATTAGTATTAAGGAGTTGCATATCCCTTCCTTGAAATAGCCAATTGTGTGAGAATGACTGAATTGCCTTTTATCTTTGTACTCCCAGAGGTGTCCCCTGCTTCCTTCATGAAGTACAATTACTGAAAGATAAGTATCTCTCATTTGTTTCCTGCTGTGGTCTTAAAGTTGAAGCAACTGGTGGAGCCAGATGGTTTCAGTACAGAGCTCCTCCCCTTGGTAACTGAGCTTTGTGGTATTCCACAGCTGGGTTCTGATTCAGTAAGTCTTCATTGTTTCTCTGTAGGCTGTAAACACATTCAACCTTGAAGGTTCAAATAATTAATCTTTAGTAGCTATTTAAGAAGGCAATGAATGCTAAACAAATACCTTTTAGGTTTGGCATTGAAATTTATAAACCAAAACAGAGAAATGGGTTTAAGCTCCCAGTCTAGCCAGGGGACAACTGTTTAGCAAATAGGGTTTTCAAAATGAGGAGAGTCACAAAGTTGAAAATATGACCAGGGGCCTTACAGAAGTATAGTTTGAATCCATAGTCATCAATCCACAGAATCCACAGAATCCCCAAAGGAGGGAAGATGCCACCATAAAGTGCTTCACTGATCTCCTGACTGTGTCTCTGATATTACAGGTGCCAAACAGAACAGATTGTCTGCCCCTTGTTGCTGGATTCAGTGGCAAAGGACTGCTTTTAATATCAGTACAACTAAGGATGATATAAATTGTCCTTAAGCAGAAGGACAATTAAGGACAGTTACAGACAATTGTCTTACTCATGGGTTGGAAAAGACAAGAAAACAGTGTCACAGAGTTAGACCTGAAAAGAAAATTGCCAGGGCATGTTGATTAAATGGCACAATGGGAAAGGTCCAAAGAAGTTTATATCAGGGGCAAATCTGAAACTCACATTTCGATAGTTTCACATACAGATGGGCTTGTAACAGTTTCTTCAGGACTAAGGCGATGTGTTCATCTATGGTTTTAGTATATCATTGAGAAAAATCTGAAATGGGATTTTATCCAACCCACACGGTCCCGGGTGGCTGCACCTATATTGTTCAGGGAAAAGAAAGATGGGGGTTACGTTTATGTGTGGATTTCCGGGGGATTAATGTGGTGTGTGTTGAACACCTGTACCCCCTACCATTGATGAAGGACATGTTGGCCCAGTTGGCTGGGTGTTCTCCAAATTAGATCTCCGGGAAGCATATTATCGAGTCTGGAAGGGGATGAGTGGAAGATCGCATTTAATTGCCCCCTGGGAAGTTATCAGTTTAGGGTAATGTCCTTCAATCTGCAGGGTGCTCCTGCAGCATTCATACAGCTAAGCAATGTGGTCCTGCATGAACACCTATATAATGGGGTACTGGTATATCTCGACTAAAACCATAGATGAACACGTGGACTACATTGGGTTTCGCATCTCACCAGTGGGGGTGGATAGGGACTCAGCTAAGGTCAAAGCAGTGATAGACTGGCAGGTACCCAGGACCTGAAAGCAGTTACAGAGCTTCCTGGGATTTGCCAATTTTTACCGCCAGTTTATCCCGTTGTTTGCCCAGGTAGCTCTACCATTAACCAATCTCCTGAAAACAAATCACCTTAGAGGGAAGCCCCGGGCAGGTCACCCAGTACACTGGACCTTGAGTGCCAACAAGCATTTGAATGCTTAAAAGTGCTTTTTGCAAACAAACCATCCTCCAATACCCAGATCAGGCAAAGCCTTTTGTGGTACAGGCAGACGCGAGTGACGTTGCCATGGCTGCAGTCCTGTTGCAAAAGAACAAGAATGAGATGCTGCAGCCATGCACATACACATCCCAGAAATTGACGGATTCAGAACGTAACTGGCCAATCTGGGAGAAGGAGGTCTTCGCGTGGGCATTAATGACTTGGTGGCATCTCTTGGAGGGCAGGGTTGTGCCATTCGAAGTGTGGACAGACCACAAGAACCTGGAGGCCCTGCAACAACCCCGACGTCTTTCACCTAAGCAGGTGAGGTGGGCCCTGTATTTCAGGCATTTTTGTTTCACCCTGAAATATATACCTGGAGGGAAGAACTTCTTGGCTGATGCCCTGTCCAGGAAGCCACAGTATGAAAGTACCAGGGAGGAGGTAGGTCAAGCTATCATATTGGCAGACCAAAGCCAAGCAGTACAAAACCTCCATTCGCAAACTAAACACTAAACTCCTAGTAGCCCCATCCCTCAGGTTATCCAATCTGCACTACCCGGTGACTGCTGGTGCCAGGAAAACTGTTCCCTGTTAACCCAGAGAGATGGGTTTGCTTGGAAGGGATTGAAATTGTATGTGCCCCAGAAGGTGCATCTGGAGTTGTTAAAATATTGTCATAATGTGCATGCTGCTGGTCATTTTGGGTACTTGAAGACTTTGCACCTCATCAACCGCCAGTTCTGGTGGCCTCAAATGAAGAGGGACATCAGAGAATACATACAAAGCTGTGGGGTGTGTGCGACTACAAAACCCCACCCGGGCAAGCCACCAGGCCTGTTGCAGACATTGGCAAACCCAACACAACCATGGGAGCAGATAGCTATGGACTTTGTGGTAGAACGTCCGACCAGTCGAGGGAATACAGTCATCTGGACCATGATAGATTTATTTCCCAAACAGGCTCATTTTGTCACCTGCCCTGGTCTTCCCTCGGCGAGGAAGTTAGCTGCATTATTTATACTCCATAACTATTGTCTCCATGAGTCCCCCAAAGAGTAATCTCGGGCAGGCCAGTACAATTTACCATGAGATTCTGGCAAGATTTCATGCACAGAATTGGAGCGTCACAGGGGCTCAGTTCAGCATTTCACCCTGTGACCAATGGGGCTTTAAAGAGAACTAACGCCATGGTGGCACAGTATCTACAGTGTTATGTCAAACATCGTCAAATCGATTGGGCAGATTTACTCCCCTTTGCTGAGGTAGCATACAATAACACTATCCATAGCATTATGGGCTATATGCCATTCCAGGTTGTGACTGGATGAGAATTCGTCCCAATACCAGAATGCCCTAAAACCACCCCAGTGGATGGGGGAGTGAAAGACTGGACAGAACACACAAAAGGGGTATGGCAAGTGGTGAGGAAGGTGTTAGATTATGCAGTGGCATGATGCAATTGGCAAGTGGACAAGAAACGACAGCCACAACCTCTGTTCAAAGTGGGTCAAATGGTGTACCTGTCCACCAAATACTTGAGATTAAACCTACCTGGGAAAAAACTCGGGCCTAAATACATAGGACCCTTTCCCATTGTACGGGTAATAAATCCAGTAACCATTCATCTTCGCCTGCCCAGGCTGCTGGGGAAAACCCACCCAGTGTTCCACAGCAGCCTACTCAAACTCCTCCTCAGGTTTGCGATAAGGAGTCCTGATACACAACCGCCATGTCCTGTTCTGGGGGGTGGGGGGACGGACCTCAATATGAGGTGGAAGACATCCGGGATACGAGATGGCATAGAGGGAGGCTCCAATATATGGTAGTGTGGAAAGGGTATCCACTGTCAAAAGCCTCCTGGTGATGACATGAATGCCCCAAGACTCACCAGAGCATTTCATAGACGAAACCCAGAGAAACCCAGGGGGAGGACAGCCCAGGCTTAAACTCACTCTATCATTTATCTTCCAGATCCTGATTTTCTGGTGGGGGGGGGCGCATGTCAGGGGCTGCCATTCAGGTGGGTGCAGAGGTTCTGGTGAAGTGGCAGCTCCTATGGCACCCTGGCTTCTCAGCTTACCTCTTGGCCACCAAACAATGTGAAGACCTCTCCTTGCCTGACTCCTCATCATCTCCCGGCCTGGCAGCAGCTTTCTGAATGGACTAGATAGTACAGAGAGAGCAGCTGGGAGCTGCTGACTGAGCAACTGTTGGGGGAGGATGAGGGGCTGAGAGACTGAGAAACTGAGGGAACAATGATTAATAAGTGAGGAGAGGTTTGGAAATGGCTGAAATGATGGCTAATCTGGAGGAGTGGCCAGCGAGCTGGGAGCATACGGGAGTAATGCCTAATTGCAGGATCTAAGGGAACAATGATTAATGAGTGGGGAGGAGCTGGGTTAAGGGTCACCTTGGTGATAAAGCTTTATAAGATGGTGGGAAGCACAAAGCATTAGTTCCAACAAAATCATTCTATATTACTTTATGGATGTTAGTTTGGATTCTAACCAACATTGTTATATGGCATTTTCTTTACACTGGAACTTGACAGTTTAGTGTTAGATTTATGAAAAAAGAGGTATGTGGGCAAGAAGTGCTGTATTTATAATATAAAGGTCAAAATAGTTACTAGATGTGATATGAAAGGACACATACAGAGAAAATCAAGTAATACAACCTATGTTGTCAGCCCTTCAAGGTAGGCAGGGCCAAGGAACATGCACAGCAAATATTCTAGGAATGTCCTTGGATTGTGCAAGTAACTTAACAGAACCAAAACTTTCCCTGCTCTCTTTTAAGGACAACCAGGGCAAGGTGACGGTGTTCTGAGTCTTTCTTTTGTTTTCTGCTTTCCCAGGGCTGAGCGACTGTTCTCCCTCCTCCCACTCAAGGCCACAGTTAAATGCTTTTATGCTAATGCCTGAAAGATGGAGGTGATTATGCTTAGCATCACACTGTGGAGCATCTCAATAACTTAGCAAAGCATGAGTGATTTGGCATGCTTCTATTTTATTGAAAGTTAAGGGATGAAAATCTCTCCCTCTTTGTAGTCGATGCTACATGTCTGAATATATAAGTAGGTGTGCCTATATAAATATTTGTGTTCATGCAGATGTACAGACACACACCCGTGTTAAAACAATGTTATAATTCTATTTCATTGGGGTAGTTGAGAAGTATAGGGCAATTTGAAGGTAGCGACCATATGCTCTTCTCTCTTTTACTCACATGCAAAACTTCCATTGCATGCCAAAACAAGAACAGTTAGCAACAGCTGCTATAGCAGCTTGACGAAACTCTGTCTTAGAGTTGCTCGGTGGTGTCAATTGTTTATGCTTATTGTTCCTACTTCTGCATTCTGCATTCCATGATATATCTCAGTATGCTATGAAAACTTTTTCAGAATAAAAACGAGTTTAGTTCCGCCAGAGAGGATGCCTGTTCAAGTTTGTTTGGATGCTGGCAAAACAAATAATAAAAGAGGCAGACTTGTGGTGCAGTGGTGGAAAACTTGATGTCTTGCATGCAAATTATTCCAGCCACAAAGATCCTGTCTGAAAGTACTGGGAGATTCAGATAGTTAGTATAGATTGAGATATGGGCTTCAAAGGTGGGGAGGTATCCTGAGCCTGTTTGATCTCTGAGAAATCATGTTCCCCACTGGCATCTTTCTGTCCTGATTGGCAGTAAATTTGGGCAACCCCAAATCGTGCAATTTGCTGGTTCCCTTAGATAAAAACAAACAGCAGACCACAAAGAAGGTAAAGCAAAATCTTTTTTCTGTATTTTTCTTTTCTTCTTTCTTTCTTTCTTTCTTTCTTTCTTTCTTTCTTTCTTTCTTTCTTTCTTTTTCTTTCTTTTTTCTTTCTTTCTTTCTTTCTTTCATTCTCTTTCTTTCTTTCTTTCTTTCTTTCTTTCTTTTTCTTTCAGTAGAAGGAGTTATGCTTTGCTAGAGCTTTCAAACATTTAACATCTTTCCCCCATTGCTATCAAGTTATGGTACAAGGAAGGTGGAACTTCCTGTTTTGTTTAACACTGTGCTTTCCTGGACGCAGAGGACATAGCAGAGAAACTTTTGGCTTCCCACAATATCTCCTGACTGTCTGGATCCATTCCCCATTTCTGAGATGTCCACCAAATTTGAAGGTTTCATTTGAATAGTAAAATGAATGTTGTGTGGTGGTGTGACATAAACCTCACCCCTTACGTATATGCTTAGGACAGCACAATGCAGAGGAAAAAAAGAGGCAGAGTTGGCATTGCAATGCTTAAATGATGGGAAGAAATTCCACTCTTCTCTACTCCAATGCGGGTATAATTTGGAAAAATAATGCTTGAAAAGTTTGAAAAGATAGAGAAAGAAGAACACAAACAATATTACAAATAAGCTGTTTCTTCTTCATGCTGCGCAGTATTGATCTTGCTCTTTTGCTGGTAATTTCTGTGACAACAACTTGTAGAATCAATCAAGTAGAGGAAAATAATTTTCCACACAGCATGGGCTGCTAGGAAGACAAAATGCTGAAGTTGGGGAAACCCTTTCATATTCTCAGACATGTAACTGTTATAGTTATTATTAATCCCAGTGGCAGATGGAGAACATTTTTATTGAAAATTTTTACTGAATTTCTGGCAAAGCATTTATTAATCTGAAATTGAAATTTGGGGTTTGAATTTATGCTTTTGTAAACTGGTGGTTGGGTTTAGACATTGAACTAAACCAAAATTTCAAACCTAGACTTGAGAGATATGTCAAAATGGTCTGAATCAAATATAATCAGAGTCCCCCAAAAGTAGATTTAGACATTTTCTAAAACCCAAATAAAAGAAAAGTTTAGTTTTAGTTTAAAGAAAAATGCAGTGTTATACTGTATATGAACTAAGCCAAAGATTAATAGAGGGAACAGCCCATTGCTTAAATTTATAACAAAAAAAAAAAACTTATTTACTTATCTGTTTTTGGCTACGATTGCTTTCTGCAACCCTCTGCCAGCAACAATGGAGCTCAGGAGAGCCACCCATTGCTCTCCTGAGCTCTGTTTTCACTGGCAGAGGCACCGCAGGCTGGTCCTTTGCTTTTTCCAGGGTGGCCCTGCAGGCTAGATCTGAGCACCCCATGGTGGGTGGGCCTTGAGTTTGACACCCCTGCTCTACAGTATATCTTCACACTTTTTTATCAGTGCAAACCATCCTTGCTTATACCACACCCATGCCTAGATTCATCTACTGCCTTTTCTTTGAGCGTCTCATTTCTCCCTATTTCAGGTTTTCACTAACCTCCATCCAACCTTTTTCATTCTACCCTTCCTCTTGACTATTCAGTCCTCCATTACAGTTTGGCTTTGCAATGTGAGTCTCGTTCATTCTCTCTCCATAACCAAATCACCTCAATGCACATCCACATTTACTTTTGTATTAACGTCACAGTCATTCATCACCCTGACATTACTTGACCCTGAGTCTTCCTGTTTTATCACACACACTGTACATCACACAGTCCATTCCTGCTGTAGTCAACTTGCTTTATGGTTCTCCTGACATTCTCAAATCTCCCTTCCATGTAATAAAATGAGCGGAAACCATTTTTGCTTCTTTCAGCAAAAGTTTGCCCCTAGTAATAGATTTTTTTTCCTACTACACACTAACTACCTTTATCTATTTTCTCAGATGTGTCTGTTTGTTGCATTGATATTCTGATATTCTGAACAGCTTTTGTTCAAGAGGAAATTCTTCACAATGTGAAATGAGGTGGGCTGAGAAAGAGAAAGGCTTAAAGTTACCCCATAGAGATGGTAGCTACAACTTGACTTTTTCTAACAGATAGATCTAATTGATTACCTGGAGGTGCCAAACCTGAAACTTCATGGTAGAAATGAAAGTTACGTGACTGCAAAGTCATTTCTTTGTGGGGGAAGCAGTTGACTGCTGGCAATTTGATGCCTATCCCAGCTCTGAAATTCCTTAAGCCCAAATGCTCCCTTGAAAGAGTTTACAAATGTGATTTCTAACTTACAGTCATGGTTTCACACATGGTTTAAACTGTATATAAACAGTGCATACATAAACCCTTGAAACAATTTCAGCATTTTTCTATCCCATTCTTGTTAATGTTGTCAATGGATGGAGTTAAGAGAGCATCGTGGAGGCACTATTTTGAACTAGAAGTAAATGGTTATTAGGATTTTTAAATGTCTACAAATTTCTTTTTTTAAAGATCTCTCAAGTTATTCATTGCTCCCTCAAGGGTACTAGCAATGTCTGGAGGTAAAATATGCATATGAACAGTTTTGCCACATCTTTGAAAATTAACAAGTGTGTACTGAGGGCACAACATAATATCGGGAAGCAAAAATCAAGTTGGCTTCCTCTCAAGATATAAAATGAGATATTTGTCTTCTGGTTAATGAAAGATGCTCATTCAGCCAAAGTAAAATATGAACAGTTTCTTTTGCACTAAAGTAGTTTACATTTAATAAAATAAGTTAAGTGTCATCTATTATATTCTTCATTATGGACTCACTAAGATTCTGCAACAATGGATGAAAAGACTAGTTAATAAACTAATCCTCATGAAGCATTCATGACAATTTGAATGGAGACACATAGTATAGGAAAACAATTATAGAATTCTTTCGATTGTCAGTCATAGATGCAGTCTCTACATGTTTATGAAGCAAATAACACAGCCATTTTAACATGTCTGTTAAAATGCAGGATTCCAATGTTCTCACAGCATTTAACATTTTCATCATATTTGGTTGGAGTAATTTTTCTTTCAGTTCATTTGTTAATTCATGCATATTATCATTGACTCCTCTTACAATCTAAGCCATATTTTTCATATTCCATTTTTGTCATCTGATATCAACCTTAACCACCCATTACGGTTTTCCTCAACTGAGGCTTTAACTAAGAGCTTCTTAGTTAGAAGAGCTTACTTAGAGAAATAAAATAGAGTAGGTTAGATTACCAGCCTTCGTCATACCAATGCACACGCTGTCAGGCTTGGAAACCATACTAGTGACATTCCAAGCTGCCAGCTTTTAGGGGGGAGAGAGGGGTTTGTGTGATAGTCATAATAAGGTTATATAATCAACGGATGGACTTACTACGTGGCACGGATGGAAGAGGGCATGATTGGTGATCATCACGAAGGGAAGAGACGGAAGGGGAAGGGAGGTCTGGAGGATTTAGTTTTGGAATTACCTAGGAAGTGCCAGCATGCGTCTTGAATAAAGGGGGTTTTGAACTTTGAACGTGAGTTGGATTTTTTTCCTCAATGAAGACAAAAGAAATGCTGGGGACCTAACACACGCAGCATTACTTAATAACAATAAGGGCAGTACCTGTCATTTCAGGCACATTTTTTTGTCATAATGGCACAAGCATAACCAAAACTCAGTTTTACTTCCAGCCTTTTATGCAAATAAGGATCTTTAGCCTGGAAACTGATTTAAAAACTAAGATAGTATTGACTACATTCTACCAACTAAGAGATATGCATTGCACTACTTATCCATCATGTCATTATTAACGTTTATAATGGTTGAATGTTTTAAAATATGTTTTTATGGTTTTAGTGTACACCACCCAGAGCCATGTTTTGCAGGATGGGCAGCTATGTGAATCTGATAAATAAATAAATAAATAAATAAATAAATAAATCCATCCTCAAAATGCTTCATCCAGCTCAGGACTGTCTACCTCATGCTTGGCTATATTTGAAAGATTAGTAGCAGAAGGTGAGAACCTTCATTTATTTATTAGATTTCTATGCCGCTTGTCTCACTATCCAGAGTGACTCCATGTAGCTTACAATGGCATACAAGCATAAATATAAACAATATTTTTGTTGGCAGCTTCAAGTGGAAGCATTTGTCTACATGGATGTGCAGAGAAGCGGAAGGCAATTTTCAAACAGCAAAGCAACCTGTTGAAAGTTTAACAGACTAATTTCTAGGTTGGCTGTAGTGTACATGAAACTGTAGGTAAAACAGCCTCTCTCTTTATAGCAGTGGTTCTCAACCTTCCTAATGCCGCGACCCTTTAATACAGTTCCTCATGTTGTGGTGACCCCCAACCA
>JANHFM010039895.1:0-10165 GCA_032468115.1 Grayia smithii
ATGTATTGTGAGCCGCCCAGAGTCCCTTGGGAGATGGGCGGCATATAAATACAATAAATAATAATAATAATAATAATAATAATAATAATAATAATAATAATAATTTCTATATATTTTTATTCCATTTTCTATCTATTAAATGAAAAGAAAAACAAGCGACATTCAGCTGCTTTCTTATAGCTATTTTCTCAAATCTGTGTTTTTGTTACTTAAACTTCTTGCATTCTCATTTACTCCCTGGTAAAAATGTGATTTAACATTATCAAGAACAATGCATGTAACTTCTGATACTATTTGCATTCCAAAAACACAATATGCTACTTTAATCTTTACTTTAATCCATATCTCATCTCCTTAAAGTTTTCTTTTGAGTCTTACAAGCTAAATCCTTAATCATCTTTCCTGCTATCTGTTATGTGTTCTTTAATTTTGTTGATGTCTTTGCATGAACATTATGTCTGAAGCTATGTTATCTTCCCCCCCAAAAAAATTGTGCATAAGTTTATCAAATGAAAGAATGACATTTCTAAAAGACATAGGAAGTAGAAAAATTGTTCCTGTATTGCATTGTTGTAGCATTACAAAACTTGACCCACATTCAAGCCCACCATCAAACATGGCCATTCAGTAGGTAACTCTGGACTTGTGTCTCTTAGCCAACACTATCACAAAAGGCAGTGGTGGGATTCCAAAAAATTAACAACCACTTCTCTGCCCTAATGACTGGCATGGTGGGCGTGGCCATGGTGGGCATTGCCAGGGGGTGTGACAGGTAGCACTCGGCCTCCTGAACCCCCCTGGGAGCAAAAATCGGCTATAGGGGGGCCATGCTACAGCTCCACACCCTGTTTTGGCCTAGTAGGCCTCCCTGCACTTACCTGGGAGTCTAAATGCGTGTGCTCTCATAGAGCTGCCCTCTTCAGGGTACTGGCGGCCAGACAATGTCAACTGGTGGCCCCCAGGGTGAGGGCATTCTCTGTGGGCGCACTGACCCTCTGGAATGGGTTGCCCACTGAGCTCCAGACGGCCCCCAACCTCCTTTCCTTCCGCCATGACCTGAAGATGTGGCTATTCCAGCAAACCGGCTGATCTGATGGTCGGTTTTTCTTAACTTCTCTTAATTGTTTTTAAATTGATTTTAACTGTTATTTTAAATTCAAGTTTGTTTATCGTGTTTTAATTTTTGTGAGCCGCCCCAAGTCCTTCGGGAGAAGGGCGGCATATAAATGTTAACAATAAATAAATAAATGGGGCGCATCAGGACCAGCCAGCAATTTAACAACCAGTTCACCCAAACTGGGCTGAACCGGCTGAATTCCACCACTGACAAAAGGTTTGGGTATATTGGAGGAGGAACATGTTACTTTGAGTTAAAGGCAGGATTTAAATCTAATAAATTTTTCTCTCACCTAGCTAGATCTTCCTAATTATTGACCTATTCAGTTGTTATTATCTTGAAGTCTTTGTATTTAAGCATGCCTGTCATTCAGACTCCAATATTTAACATTCTACTTACAAACCAAATCAATTGTTTGCAAAATTAACTTTGTCTCTTTTAAAAAGGATTCAAGCAACTTATATTATGTAGAAAATACACAGTCTTTTGCAGCCATGTTCAGAGATACTCTAGGAATTTGCAACACATTGCTGTCTATGGAGATTCTCAATCATTCAGGCCATGACGTTTAGTTAGAGCTGAAGAAGCTTCTTGGATGAGAAGCGAAACAACTTCAAAGAAAAACAAAGCCCAGTTCTCTTTTGAAAAAGCATATTTAGGACAATACATTGTGGAATCTGTAGATTCTAATTTTTGTTTTAGAATACCGGCCAAATATATTACATCCAGACACGAAAAGAGAGGCAGGAAGATCATAGTGAAGTAAACAACTGTTTATTGCAGGCAACAGGGAACCACAACAAAATAACTCTGAACTGAGAACTGCCCGAGGCTGCAGCTCTTTTTACTGGGAGCTGTCCAGCCTGTCAGCCACTGACATTTGTTCATCTTCCCGCCAGTGGGAAAATGAACCAATGAGTGAAGGCTGATGTAAGACTCACTCCTACTTGCATATTCAACATTACAGAGCCATATTTATTTTCCAAACTGATTCAAACTGCTGTCACTATCTTCAATGTAGCCTTCTCAAATCTGTTGCCCTTCAAATAATTCATCCCCTCTTAATAAGCTAAACCTCTGGATAAGAATGTATTGAAAAAGTGTTATCTTAATTCTAGATTAGATTTGGAATTCTAGATCTAGATTTGGAAATACCACTCAAACAATTCTCAGCCATGCATCCTTTCCCTGACTTGGGTCAATGATGAGACTTTTCAGTTCATAGTCCAAGCACCAGAACTTTAGCAATAGACACTCATTGGCTTTATGATTTTGGTATTTTACTCAGATAGGTTGAAGTTAATTATACATTTATAGTTCGGACACTTTGTTAGCTGCCCCATGGGGAAATGGAGACACCCATGTTCACAAATGATGACTTAAAGCAGGCTCTGCTTAACAGTTTAGGCAAACTTAAAAGAGGTTTATTTATCTAGGTCATTTTATATTACTGATTAATTTTTTTCTCTTGCATCTCACATTCTTTTAATGTTGCCTTAATGAATATATTTATGGCATCATTATAAGTTGCCAGAACCCTTAAAATAGTAGGCATATACATTTTCTAAATAACTATGGAGCAGGAATATGGAATATTAAGAATGTTATTTGATTCAGGTTTTCTAGTAGCTATAAAAGAAGGTTCTGAGGCTATAACTGAATTTGTAAAGAATTGTAAGTCTTGTTATCATTGCCTGTCATCCTCTTTGCCTGTAACTCGAAGTAATATATCTGAGTTCAAAAACTTAGGCTGATATAATGTGTTTCTCTTTTCTGCCATTTAGTGCTTGCTGGTTTTTCCTGCCCTGATCTGTAGCCCTAGGTTTTGCCTTCAGGTGCCTTTGGAGAATAGGTTGACCTCTTCTTCTTTGTGACAGGTAGTCTATATGTCCAAAAATGCCCATATTTGTCATAGAGTACTTTTATCAGATAAGCCACTCTAGTGCATGGTCAATACTATTTCTATCATTACAACTTTTCATTTTTTCTGGGCAAGTGGGCACCTTTCCAAAATAAGCACCCATGCACTCATCTATTTAGAGCAGCGGTTCTCAACCTGTAGGTCATGACCCCTTTGGGGGTCGAGCGACCCTTTCACAGGGGTCGCCTGAAGCTACACCATGCTTCAAGACAAAATTTCTGGCAACCCGAAGCTTTGCCAAGATGGTGCTCCTAATAAATGACTGTTTTCCTTTTGAAGTTTGGCTCGAGGCTCATGAATTAATTACTGCATCTCTCGGAAACTTCACACCTGCAGCCTGGACAGATGTGTCAAAAAGCTTCTCCAACCTTTCCTGGATGCTTTTTCTATTCCTTAGATGTGGATTCTGAATCTTTTTTTCAACTTGTGTATTGGATTTGAGAGTATAGCCAAATAGGCTTTTGTTTTCTTTGTGGATTCCCAAGCTTAGGCTCTACCGTTGGAGGGTATTTCTGTGGCCACGTGGGTGACAGGCCTGTCACCCTGCATTAAACATCTGTTTTTGGTCACCTGTTGAACTGCAGGCGTTCCAGAAGGTAGAGGAGTCTTCACACTCCCAGGACAGCAGCAGGAATCTTTGTTGGTGGAGTTTTGCTCTCCGAGTCCAGCAGGCAGGTCTTTGAAGAAGCTTCGTGCTTCTCTAGTTCAGGCAAGTCAGGCGGCCATTTCAAAGCCTTTTTTGTGCCGCCTGACATTTGGAGCATTATTGGTGGAGCTTCGCGCTCCCAGCTGTCAGCTTGTTCTTCGGACAGCAGTCCAGGCACCCCCACTTGATCTTGGCTGCTAACAGCAACAGCCAGGTCTGTTTTTGCCTTGAAGGAGCCATGAGTTTCAAGGCTTGACTTTTCGGAATCTTGCGCTCCGTGGATTGCCACGTTGCGGTTTTTGCTGCCTTTTACAGGAGCTTTGTGCTCTGGAGCTCTGTTTGACAGCAACAAGAGTAGAGAGGCTGGGAGTCACCTCTGTTGCCTTTGGCCACCTTTTTCTGTCCTTTGGGAGCCTTTTTCTCCAAAGGCATTTGAAGCTCCCTTAATGAGAAGTCTCCAGAGCTCTAGATCAGCGGCTAGTGAAGGCAATTGGGGATTGATTCCCTTCTGATCAGAGCCTGTCTGTTTCGATCTGCAGTTTTCTGCAGCTTTTGTCTTATCCAAGCCCTAATGCCTAAAGCACTCCACAAAACCAAAAAGGGTGGGAAATTGGTGCAAGCCAGTATGGCGGACATTGAAGCTCCCTTAAATAACTCTGGGGCTACCGCCTATCCCCTTCTAACAGACAGATGTTCTCTATCAATTTGGAAAAGAGTCACTTGACCCCATCGGCTCGCTTGCTCTATTTTGTGGGTGGTTATAGATTTCATTGAAGGCAGGGTATACTTGTCCCAGGAGATGTATTAGAACCATTAGAACCAGCTCCTGGGCAAGATGGTGTCCAGCATAGCCATCACGCCATGGGCATGTCTCCACCTCAGGGACCATCAATGGTTTCTCTTGATTTTCCAGAGGGCAGGCAGGAGCAGATCCCTGGGCAGGGTCCTGGTTCCCAAGAAGGTCCTTCTATCCCTCAACTGGTGGCGATCATCGGCCATCTCCAAGGGCTGCTTCTTCCGTGAACCACAGTGCTTCGTGGTGACTATGGACGCCAGTCTTTTCGGCTGGGGGACGCATCTACGACATCAGGTGGCTCAGGGTCACTGGAGCAGCCTGGATTCACACCGGAACATCAACTGTCTAGAACTGAGAGCGGTGTATCTGGCCCTCCTCCAGTTTTAATAGTTGGTGTCAGACCAACATGTTTTAGTGCTTATGGACAATGCACCCACCAAGGCCCACATAAACTGACAGCGGGGGACCAGGTCCATGTCCCTGCTGTTGAAGGCCAAGAGGCTCGGTCTCTGGGTGGAGTGACATCTACACTCCTTGAGAGCGGAGCACATCTCCAGGGTGGCCAATGTGCAGGTGAACTGGCTCAGCTGGACAGTCATTGACCATGTGGAGTGGCGCCTGTACCCGTCTCTTTTCCTGGACCTGATTGACCACTTTGGTAACCCGACAATGGACTTGTTTGCCACCCTGGAGAATTCACAGCTCCCGAGATTTTATTCTCGGTTCCTGACTCCAGGGGCAAAAGGAGTGGATGTCAATGGTTTGCTAAGTCAGCTATTCTTCCCTTTACACTGTTGGTAGCCCAAATCCTGGATTTTTTGCAGGATGGACTTGATAGTGGGTTATCACCCAACACCATCCGGCGGCAGGTGGAGGCCCTGTCCTCCATGCTGACTTGTGGGTCCTTAGAGTCTCTCTCTCAGCACCCCACTATCAGGCGGCTTATCCAAGGGGCAACCACTCTCTGCAGTAACCCTACAGTAATCCATAGGTACCATACTTGGGACCTGTCAATGGTGTTGAATTCCCTAACTGGGACCCCATACAAGCCTTTGAGTTCCACCAGCCTCCACTTGTTATTGTGTAAGGTGGCCTTCTTAGTGGCGATAACGTCCGCAACGCAGATATCCGAGCTAGCAGCTCTGTGAGGGGTGATCTGTGTATTTTTCTCACTGATCGGGTGATTCTCAGACTTGACCTTTCCTTTTTGCCAAGATCAACTCTGCGTTCCACAGGGTGCAGGAGTTTATTTTGCCCAACTTTTGCTCTCACCCTGTCCACCCCTTGGAAAAGCGCTGGCACACCAGCCCTGTGCATTTATCTAAAGGAGGATGGAATCCTTATTTGTTTCCTTTCATCCTGCTTCCTTAGGTTCCAGAGTCACTTCTTCCACCATTAGCCAGTGGCTCTGCCAGAACATTGCCAAGGCTTAGTTTCTACCTAGACCCACACGAGTGATGGCACACTCGACCCGCAGCGCAGAGATCTGCAGGGTGGCTACTTGGACGTCGCGCTCCCCATTTATCAAGCATTACAAGCTTGATCTTTCTGCATCAGTGGAGGTGGCATTTGGCCGCTGGGTCCTTCAGAGGGTTCATACTGGCAGTGCTAATTCTGACCAGATTCCTCCCCCCCCCCCCGTAAGGCAAGGGACAGCCAGTTTTGGTATGTCCCATTCCTGGATGCTGTCTTCACCTAGAGGGAGAAGGAGCGTTGGTCTTACTTGATACGCATCTTCTCCTCGGGTAGAGACAGCATCCAGCCCCACCCTTTCCGTTGTCTGGTCTTACCTTTCCTACCTTTTTTTCCTTATACTGACACACCAAAACTGTCCCATCATCTTCATCGAAAAGCGGAGAAACCCCAGCAGCAGAGGTGGAGCTTGACAACTTTGGCAGACTCAGTCCTTCAACTGAACAGACAGAGTACAACCCATTCCTGGATGCTGTCTCCACCTGAGGAGAAGACGCGTATCAGGTAAGACCAACGCTCCTTTTTTTCTACTTCTTGAGTCCTTTCCAAGGAATTTGACTAGGTAGATATAAATGTTTGATAGTGTTACTATTATTACTATTCATATTAGTGTCAATTTTACTAGTACTTATTAAATGATTTCATATAATAAATATTTGGAGGTCAGTGAACTAAGCTTCATAAAGAGGTCAGTAACCTGTAGAGTTTTGAGATTCAAATATAGAGTTCACGTTATCATGATTTGGGTGCTTGCTTTTCATAATTGAAAACTTGGTTTTCAGTTATGATATTGCAGCTTCCTGTGGTTATGCGATCAATCTTTGCAACCTTTGCTGTGGCTTCCAACAGCCAAATCAGTGAGGAAGCCGGCAGGAGATTGCAAATGATGATCATGTGGCATTGTGCCTAATAATCATGTGGATTCATCTAAGGACAACTGAAACTATCATTGTTAAGTCAGGACAGTAACATGACATCACATTTTACATTGCTTAGTAATAGAGTTCCAGTACTGAGGACTAGCTATAGTAGACAAACAAAGTCTCTGTTGTTTCATGTAACCAAACTATTATGAGTTCATTTGCCGTCAGCCTTTGGGAATGAAAGGGACACTTTCCAATTCTCTAACCTCCTAGAAAATTAGATCTCTGCATGTTGGTTGCAATGGATCTGGATTTCAAGTCTTGATACATTATCAACATTCACAGGTAACAGCTCATTTAAGATTGTTCAACATTCTGTCAGTTTTAAAACTTTTCTTAGGTATTAAAGTTGAGGAACACTCATTACAGTTGTTTTTGTATTAAGAGGAAAAAATCCTTCATGTGATCATGTATATATCATATGTATTAGCATAGGTATAAACCAGGAGCATAAATTTTCAGGCTCCTTAATAAATAAATTATTTATATATGTATCTATATCATGCCTTTATTTGCAGAAATTGTATATAGAACCTGCTGGTATTGATACAGAATCCATGGTTATTTGCAGGAACTCATTGAGATATCAGGAGCAGGTAGGGCTTACAGGAGTTCTCAATGTGATGTGTCCTCCTGAAATCATAGTGTACAAAGATTAATTGGCCATGAACTTTCATTAATACTACTCCATACTTTAGCCAGAAAAAGAACACAGTTTTAATAAATATGTTTTCATGATATCTTTGTCAACTTAAACATTGGAAAAAGTTGATCACATATCATTTATACCATTTTTATTTTTAGCAGACAAATGTAACAGTTAAACATGCTTATTGATTACTAATCATCATTACTAATAATGTAGGAAGCCTAGTATAATTACATTAATAATACAATTTGCTAGCGGTACATAGATTTGTAAAAAACTCAGAAATTATGAAGTTATGTCAAACTTCGCGTTAAAATGAATGTCATATTGAACTACAATTTTGGAGAATCATACTTAGATCAGAACAAATACATTGTAATTCTCCCACCTTTATGATGGCAATTTATTTGAATTGCTGTTTCATATAGAAAGAAAAATTTGTTAGGATCCCTTTTCTTTAAAAAGAAAGTGAAAGCACTTACACAATGCCATCATTTTTACTGCTTTAAACCTTAGAAACTGTTTGAAAGCAATTCATGTATTTCCCTGATTCACAAATGCTGAGAACAAGGAACAAAATGTTGCCCTGAGCTGAGATAGCACAGAAATTTCATCAACAATAGCCCCCTGCTCTGGCCACAGAAAAATAATCTGTGTGTCAATGGGAGAGGACGGTTTCAACTCAGCAGTCTGGAAATCTCATATTTTGAAAATTTATTTATTTATTTAGTTTATCAAACATATAGAAGATAACAGGTATAAGTATAAACATGGACATGAACACAGGAAATGAGTACAAATAAATGATGACAGTAGGACAGAGATGGTAGGCATACTGGTGCACTTATGCACACCCCCTTTATGGACTTCTTAGGAATGGGATGAGGTCAATGGTAGACAGTTTAAGGTTGAAGCTGTGGGGGTTTGAGGATGTAACAACAGAGTCAGGTAGAGCATTCCAGGTGTTGACTACTATGTTGTTGAAGTCATATTTTCTACAATCGTGTTTGGAGTGGTTTACCTTGAGTTTGTATCTTTGTTGAGGTTGAGGTTGAAGCTGAAGTAGTTGTTGACAGGTAGGATGTTGTAGCAGACAATTCTGTGTATTATGCTTAGGTCAAACCATAAGTGGCATAGTTCCAGGTTGTCCAAGCCCAAAATTTCAAGCCTGGTGGCATAAGGGATTCTATTGTGAGCAGAGGAGAGGAGTGCTCTTCTCGTGAAATACCTCTGAACCCGCTCAATTGTATTAATGTCTGATATACAGTGTGGATTCCAGGCAGACGGGCTGTATTCGAGACTTGATCTGGGCTTTGTGTGCCCTAGTTTGCAGTACAATGTTACCGGAGAAGAAGCTTCACAAAATTAGGTTAACAACTCTTAATGCCTTTTTGGCAATAGCGTTACAATGAGTTCTGGGGCTTAGATCATTTGAGATGAGTATTCCTAGGTCACTGACAGAGTGAGGGTCATCTACGAGGTCGTATCCACCCAGTTTATATTTAGTGTTCTGATTTTTGTTGCCAATGTGTAAGACAGAGCATTTGTTAATTGAGATTTGGAGTTGCTAATTGCACAACCATTCTGACACATAGTCAAGGTTGTGTTGTAGGGCAGCAGCATTGTCAGTGGTGTTAAATAGTTTTACGTCATCAGCGAAGAGGATGCAGATGCTTATAATATGATTGCAAAGGTCATTTATGTAAAGCAGGAAGAGTGTGGGTCCTAAAATGCTGCCTTGGGGGACACCGCTGTTAACTGGTGCTCCCTATAATAGGATGCTCCCTATTTTGACTACTTGTTGCCTGTTTGACAGGAACGCGGCTATTCACTTGTGCAGGGATCCGGATATGCCGTAAGAGCTTAGTTTTAACAGTAGTTTGTCGGGTACCACTGAATCAAAGGCTTTGCAGAAGTCTACATAAATTGTGTCTATTGCTTTACCCTGGTCGAGTTGTGTGGTCCAAATGTTTCTGCAGTGTAGAAGTTGCAGATTACAGGACAATTTTTTTCTGAAACCAAACTGCTTCTTAGAAAGCAAGTTGTTTGTCCCTAAGTGGAGGGTGATAGATTGATTTATAATTGATTCCATGACTTTACAGGTGACACAACACAGTGAAATTGGTCTATAATTTTCTACTAGGCTGTGGTCTCCCTTTTTGAAGATAGGAATGACCGTGGCTAATGACTATAGTTCGGGCAAGGAGCTAGTTCTGAAAGATGCGTCAAGATTGTGTTTAGAGGTTCGGCTATGGCAGTGGAAAGCTTTATCAAGAAGTAGGCACATAATCCATCAGGGCCAATAGATAGAGATGGCTTTAGGCTGCATAATGCTGTTTCAATGTTATGTACAGTAAAATCAATATGTAGCAGATTGTTGCAATTAGTTATGGTACAACTAGGAAATGTGGGGCAGAAGCCTTTGCTGTTGACAAAGACTGAACTGAAGAACATGTTGAAGAGGTTGGCCTTAATGGCTTCATCATTACAGTCTTCCCCATTAGGCCCTTTTAGGGGTGGGATTGTTTTTGAGTCTTTAAGTTTGGCGTTTATGAAATTGTAGAAGGCTCGAGTGGATTTCTTTTTTTTTTTTAATTAAAAATGTTTTACAAAATTTTTACAATATTCCCCCCTCTCCCC
>JANHFM010040133.1:0-10156 GCA_032468115.1 Grayia smithii
TTGAATATTTGTTAACATTTATATGAAAATTAAAACTTTGTGTAAAAGGAGGGAGTAAATAATATGTAATAATTAGGAATATGTTTACATGTATTGAAATTGTATGATACTCAGACATCGCACCATTCACACAATGATATGTATAAATTTAAAAATAATAATAATAAAAACTTGATTGAAAAAAATCTAACTTTCCATCTCTAAGGAACTAGGATTGGCAAAATTGCTATACTCACCAAATTTACCAACAAGTGCATTCAGGACAAAAATTTGCAGATTTCTTGCTGTCCTTTCTATTCCTTTTATCACATACCAATGTGAAAACAAACTATGATCATTTCCCTGAATCAATGATACAGTGTGGTTGGGTGTTCAAACATTGTATTATTTTAATGCACTGTTTCTGTCAAGATAATTATTCTCCTAAGAGTAATAATGTGCCGAGGGGATAGAGTGGTTTGAGCGCAGTACTGGAAGGCTACTTCAACTGACTGCTAGCTGCAGTTTGGCAGTTCAAATCTCACCGGTTCAAGATTGACTTAGCCTTCCATCCTTCCGCGGTGGATAAAATGAGGACCCAGATTGTTGGGGGGCAAGAGGCAGACTCTGAAAACTGCTTAGAGAGGGCTGTGAAGCATTGTAAAGCAGTGTATAAGTCTAAGTTCTATTGCTGCCTTGAAACATACAGGCCTGTCAGAGAAATAAATCAATCTATCTTGTCTGCTAGGCCCTCCCTGTAAAAAAGTCTAATTGAATGATGTGAGATACTGATTTGAAACAGAAAAAATCACTCTCCCACCTTCCATTACACATGTGTGTTCCAGAACTGGCATTCAGTAGGTTGTGACCGGTTCTGGAGAATCGGTAGCAGAAATTTTGAGTTTGGAGAACTGGTAGATATCACCTCTGACTGGACCTGCTGCCATCTATTCTCTGCCTCCTGAGTCTCAGCTGATTGGGAGGAAATGTGGATTTTGCAGTAATGTTCCCCTGGAGTGGGGAGGGAATGGAGTATGGATTTTACAGTATCCTTCCCCTGCCACACCCACCAAGCCATGCCATGCCCACCAAGCCACACAAATAGAACCGGTAGTAAAAAAAATTGAACCCCACCACTCATGTGTTTCTATGTGTGAGTTTCTATGCATATGTGTGTCGCTTATGATTTTATAACACTCCAAATGATGATGAAACTAAGAGGGAAAAAATAGGATTCCTGACTGAGAGAGCAGTCAATCTTCTTAGCCTTCCATTAGAAAGTGGGGGAAAAAACTAGGCGTTAATCCTTTCTCTCAGAAAAAAAAAATTGCAAAATTTGGTACAGGGATTAAAGAGAGAGAGATCTCATCCTCCAGGCTCATTTATAACCAAAGACAATTTGATTTTTACAGGGCAGGATAAGCTGCCCAGGGTGTCCTTTCTTATTGAATTGACAGATGTGGAAAGGAGTCACATCTGAGATGTGAGGCAAGAGGTACAATTCTTATTATAATTGCCCCTGAAATATTTAGACAAAGATTCTTCATTTCAGATGCAGCTCGTTGTGACCCCTGCCCAGAAGACCAATATCCCAACAAGGACAAGGATCACTGCATTCCCAAAAAACTCCACTTCCTCACCTGTGAAGACATCCTGGGATACACTTTAGTATCTCTTACTCTTTCTCTCTCTTTCACCACATTGGCAGTCCTAGCAATTTTCCATAAGCATCGTGACACACCGATCGTCAAGGCCAACAATCGAGATCTGACCTACATCCTCCTTCTTTCCCTTTTGCTCTGTTTCCTGTGCTCTTTCCTTTTCATTGGTCAACCTGGGAAGGTCACCTGTCTCTTACGACAAACTGCCTTTGCCATTCTCTTTGCCCTTGCAGTTTCCTCTGTCTTGGCAAAAACTGTCATGGTGGTTCTGGCCTTCATGGCCTCCAAGCCTGGAAACAGGGCAAGGAAACTCTTAGGAAAACCTCTGACTAACTCCATTGTCTTAGCCTGTCCCCTGGTAGAAGCAGTTCTTTGTGCCACCTGGCTGGTCACCTCTCCCCCATTTCCCAATGTTGACTTCCACTCCTTGGTAGGAGAGGCCATCTTGGAATGTAATGAAGGCTCAGCTTTGATGTTTTATGCTGTCCTCACCTACCTGGGTTTCCTGGCCCTCGTGAGTTTCTCTCTGGCCTTTCTGGCTAGGAAATTGCCCGACAGTTTTAACGAAGCCAAGTTCATTACTTTCAGCATGCTGGTCTTTTGTAGTGTTTGGATTACCTTCCTCCCCACCTACCTGAGCACCAAAGGGAAGTCCATGGTGGCCGTGGAGATCTTCTCCATCTTGGCCTCTGGGGCTGGTCTCTTGGCTTGCATCTTTTCCCCCAAATGCTACATTATCCTATTCAGACCCCACCTCAATTGTAGAGAAAATATAATGGGGCACAAGAATCCCTGATTTATATCAGAATTCGAAACTTTCAATTTCAATCAGAATAAAGCTGGAAGGGACCTTGGAGCTCAAGCAGGAGACCCTCTATCATTTCAAACAAGTTGTCAATCTACAAAACAACCTCAGCTGAAGCCATACTTCTGTTTCATTTCTTGGTTGCCATTCAAGGGGGAGAGTGGGGGGAGGACTTAGGAATGTGGTGCCTCAGTCGGCTACCCATAACATTCACCAGGTGGCGTGAGAAACAAGGTCATGCCAACGGACACCTGTGGAAGTTGTGAGGGAACCTACATCTGGACTGATTGGACCATGTGACTTGAGAAACAAAGGGGGGTACGTGGTAGGTCTTATTCTTTTAATTATCCCTTAGCGAGGGAATAATTTAGAACTAGCTTTACCTTTGTAAATGCCGATTTGATGTACTTAATAAAGGATCTTTTGAACCTGAATAAAGCGTCAGTCCTGACTTCCCTGAGTTCATTACTCAGAACCTTGACACAAGTGACTGTCCAGCCTTTCCTTAAAACCCTCCAGCGATGAAGGACCCACAACCTCTGAATGCAAGCTGTTCCACTGGTTAATTGTGCTCACTCTTAGTAAGTTTCACCTTAATTCCAGTTTGCTTTCCTCCTTTAGTAGTTTCCATCCACTGTTTCTTCTCCTGCCTTCTGACGCTTTGGAAAATAAATTGATCCGCTCCTAAAGTAGTAGATCAGCAAAATGCTGTAGAGATAGTATACTGAGATTTCAGTCAGGCATTTGACAAAGTAGACCACAAATTACCTCTTAGTAAGCTCAAAAAATGTGGAATAGACAACATCACCACCAGATGGATTTGTAGCTGGCTTACCAACCATACTCAATGAGTAGTCTTTATGATACCACATCAACATGGAGAGAAATAAGCAGTGGGGAACTGCAAGGGTCCATATTAGGCCCAGTACTCTTCAATATCTTCATAAATGACTTAGATGAGGGAATAGATGGGGAACTCATCACATTTTCAGATGACACTAAACTGTCCCCCTAGTTCTTTTTTTTCTCTAGGTTAGGCTTCTTTTCTCTAAACTTCATTTCTATAGACTAGACAAACCCAAATCTTGCAACCATTCTTCATATGTTTTAATCTTCAGGCCTCTTTTAAGAACCTGCCTCATCTACCTTCTCAGGAAAGTAAAACTCTTGAAAAAATTCACATTTCAAAAGGAACTTTTATTGAAAGATAGTGATTGCAGAGAACTCAGGCGGAGTCTGAAATTCAGGGGCAAAGCATTAGGCTAAAGTTTCCCATGAAACCCTCCCCCCTTGAGACTCTGTGTCCATCAGTGACCAATAACATTCTGCAAAGGTGTTAGGAGAATCTCAGATGTTAGATGGTGAGAAGAGTTCATCTTTGGGGCACTGGGAGCTTGACATGTGCAGAGGGAGTTGTTGCAGATGGTATGAGATTTCCCCTCCCTTTTAGCTCCCAAGCAGTCACAGCAACATCAAAGCAAAAGCATGCAAACAATGTGGCCCACAATGCTTCCTCCCTCCTTTCCAGAATGGCAGCATTCCCATAGGGACCTGACATGCTGCCCCCCTAGAAAAAGGAGATTGCACCTGAAAAACAAGGGGAAAGGAGGGAATAAAAGAAGGTAATGGGTACTTGGGTTTATTGTCTGTTTGTTTTCTAAGTCAGAAGAAACTTCCTGGGAAAGGGGAAACTCTGGAAATTAATCCTTTTGTCCCCCCAGGTGACTTGATGCTAAGAAGTAATGAGGTGAGCCTCTGGCTGGGGGTGGGGCAATCAAGAGCAGGTTCACTGTGGAAGAACTAGCCGTTTAAAACAGCGAAGAGTATAACTTTAGTAAAAATTCCATGGGGCTATGGAAGTGGAAAAGCCAATTCTAACATTTTAGCATGCAAACAGCATAGGAAAGCTTCTCCTTTTCCCAATTTCTCCATTTGTCTAGCCAATCAGTTATATTTGCATTGTTTTGGTAACCATCTCTTCATCTTGGACTTTCACAGCTGATGACCTTCTGGCTCTGGATCTGTCTCAGGCTTCAAGCCAGTAAACTTGCATTCCCTTACCATCCCTATTACTCCCCCTTGCATTCCAACCACTTCCTCCCCTCCCTCCCATTGCAGATGTCTGGTTGTGAGTGGGGTTTGCATAGGGAGTCAACCATGACGCTCTGTTTCTTGAACCTTGTACTGTAGTTTTGGACTATGGACCTCTGGACCTTACTTGTGGACTTCAGAGTTGCCTTCCTGTCTTTGGAATTTTGGATTGTGCTTTGGCTTTTAGAATCTTGGACTCTGTTTTGGGGGTTCAGATTTTGGGAGCAGTGTGTCTTGTCCTTATGCCTGGTGGGTCAGCCTGAACCCAGTTTCTTGAACTGAGAGGTTCTAGGGGAAGGGGACTACAGTCAGGGAAAGGGATGTGGAGCTTTACCAGCCCCATTGGTGAATTATGGGATGTTGTGTAAGTGAATAATAAACAGACTTTAACTAAGACCTCCCTTGTCAACATCCTACACAAAGTAGATGAAATCTTGACCAATTCACTTCTTTGAATTATTCATATTCTTTGGGATACCATAAGGGTCACTCCATGACTTTTCGTGGGTTGGCTGTTGCAGAAAAGGAACATGCACATCACATTGAGACATCTCGTTGAAGGATCTTGGAAAGTGCAGATGCCCCTCAAAACATTTCAAAGACAGTATTGATTTCAGTTGCAGCTCACTGTGACTTCTACACAGAAGATCAATACCCCAACAAGGAAAATGACCAGAGCATTGCAAGAAGCTCCACTTGCTTGTCTATCAAGACACTCTCTGATACACTTTAGCTTCTCTTGTCCCTTTTCTCTCTGTAGGAGGACATCTGCAGTCCTGGCCATATTCCTTAATCATCCTAATATACCAATGGTTTGAGCTCCTTCTCTTCCCTGTAATCCACACTGACCAATATTATGTTCAGAGAAAGGAAAGAAGAACATAGCTATAGCCATTCCTATAATCCAAAACCATCCCAGAGTTTTGCCATGGGAGATGGAATCCTTTCACACCAATTGACAACTCCAAAGACACACTTCATAAGAGAAACACACCAAACAAACTTTTCTGGCTCCAAGGAGTTGTTAGACAGATCTCCTGCAGAGTTAAAATTAGCCTAATACCTTTGAGATCCTTCATCCTACTTTTAAGATCTATGTCAGAAGTTAGTTTCTTATTTCATTCCCTGCCATGGGGGTTTAAGTAAACCAGTCATTTTATCCAAATGTTGGTACGATTGTTCATACTTACTAGGGTAAAACTGATTGTCACCTACCACCATGCTTCATTCATACTATCCAAACAAACTATGGGTCAGACTTCATCTTGGGTTCAGGTGCTCAGTTTCAGGTAGGCCAAATTCCACCTGAACCTTGACCCAGAAGTCCATCTTCTCCTAGGATCAACAACAGACTTGTGCATGAAGAGAAGCTATTGCTAAGTGGGTAAGATATTAGTCTTCCCTATAGTTATCAGCCACCTAATTGACCACCTAATGAGAAGGAAGGACTCACTGGAGAAGAGCCTAATGCCGGGAAAGATTGAGGGCAATAGAAGAAGGGGACGACAGAGAATGAGGTGGCTGGATGGAGTCACTGAAGCAGTCGGCAGGAGCTTAAATGGACTCCAGAGGATGGTAGAGGACAGGAAGGCCTGGAGGAATGTGGTCCATGGGGTCACAATGGCTCGAACATGACTTCGCAACTAACAACAACAACAATGATCAGAATAACAGTAATTAATGTATGCCCCATGGATTTCAACCCAGAAAAATATTCTGAGGTAAAATAAGCTTTTACAAATAAGCTCTCAGTTACCTCTTCCTGAAAAGGTAACTCCTGGCTTTGGTGAGACTCAGCTGCTCTAGGTTTTCTCTTTGGTCACAGCCCAAGCATAGATAAGGGAAGCATGGATGATATCAATTTGCCCTGGGACCATCCAGGTGGCATGGTCACTCTCTCTATGGTGCCAAAACTGGTGTGATTTCAAGTGCTACCTGCAGTTCAACAGCTGCACAACCCTTGATTTCTGATCTAGGATTGAAGGTGACAAGAATGGCTGGACTGCCTCACCTTCTGCTCCTGTTTTGCTCTTCTGCCTCCAACCTCTGCTGAGAAGATGCCAAGTGTGTGTTCACAGATCCTTTCCAGAATCAGAAAAAATGGGATTACTGCAAGTCTGGTGACCTCATTATTGGTGGGACATTTCTCCTGGTAACTATTGTTTCATCCGGTATCCCAGACTTTCAAAAAAACCCATATCAGCTTTCTTTCAGGATTGCGTAAGTTTCTCCTGGTGGGAAAGTTGTAAAGAATTCTTTGGTTGGTTTTGGGTTCAGGGACTCCTTCTAGAATATTTTTTCTTGTGATACAATCTCCTACTTTTGGGTTTTCTCAATGAAGAAGGAAGCTTCTCTGTCTTTCTGCAACTCTTCATCAGGAAGATGATAAACAACATAAAATGTAAGCAGGAACAACACCTTAGAAACTGAGGTATCCTTGGTGCTATCTGAGCTTGATTGCTTTCTTGTAAACATTTCATTACCAAAACTAGGTAATAGCCTGATAATGTGAACTTATTTGGATCATGAAACATCTGCAAGAAAACAACCAAGCTCTGAGAGCATCAAGGACTCTTCTTTTCAACTCTGAGCTACAAATGTTCTCCTTTATTGGTACCTTAGAAACTGCACTGGCCTAGTGAAGAAGTTGATTTATAATATTAATTTGGAGAGAAAACTATAGTGGAAAACTCAGATAAAAGGTCTATCCTTTTCCTATCTTCCGGTGTAATCCACCTGAATAAGATTTTCTTTGTATTCAATATGGATGCCAGGAATCTATAGCCCTTCCTTTGTTCTCTTATCTATCTAGGAATCTGCTTTAGTGTTATAATTTCTGTTTCTTTATAAATTATGGGTTCCTCTCTTGTAATTTTATATATATCATCCTGGGTCTTTTTGCATGTACATCTAATATGTACCTCTTTTGGGAGATGATGGTGCCTTGCATAATTAGTTTGAACTTGATAAATTTCATCAAGATCATTCATAATCTCTTCTTTATCCCTCTGGAGGGTTTGTGCAAACAATTCCGCCATTACCTCCCCTAAGTTCTCTCCTTTCATTTCTATCACATTTTGAAGCCTCAGATAGAATGAGGCTTGGTCTAATTCTAGATTTATCAAAACTATAGTGGAAAACTCAGATAAAAGGTCTATCCTTTTCCAGGATGGGATACCAAAAAAACTAAAAAACAAATTCAGTTCTGGAATCAGCAGTGCTCGTGACTGATGGCCCTCAGGAAATGAGTGGGGGGACACTCTAGTTTTGTGCTCATCAGTGCTTAGCAGAGCTGAATTAGATGCTCAAAGAGGGACTGAAATTAATTCAGGTGTTGGAGGAATACTAAAGAAGGATTACATTCACTTGTGCAAAGTGTAGAATAACAGAGGGGTATATAATAGTCCATGAAATGGAAGCTTTTCTTCTTTCTGACAAAGGCCTTCAAATTTAATGAAAGGATAACTTTTTTTTAAAATCCCATTTCTACTTTGGATTTGCTGCTCCACACAAAATACAAAAATGGGAGGCAAGGCAAACTCCATCTCACACACTCACCATCTTTTCTGTAATGTTCCCCAATGTTTTTCTCCCTATAGACCCTTAACCAAGAATTACCAGCACTTCATGGCCTTGGTGTTTGCAGTCAGAGAGATCAACGAAGATCTCATCCTCCTGCCCAACATCACTCTTGGCTTCCATATCCATGACAATCACCAGATTGAGTTGAAGGTTTCCATAATCTGCCTTTCCCTGCTCTCCAAAAAAGGCCAAATGGTTCCAGGTTACAAATGTGACTGGAAGGACCCTCTGCTCTCTGTCATTGGAGGTGACAACCCCAAATCTTCAAGGCAGATGGCCTCCATCTTCAGCATCTTCAGGGTCCCACAGGTAAGGAAGCTCCCATAGGTAGACTTATGGAGTAAATAACAGAAGCACAACTGAAGCCAAAGATGGAAACAGAGGTGTTTAGCAGGGTTATATCAGGAGTCTGTGATTTAGAGAATTCATGATACAGTTGAATTCATTTTTATACTTTGTTTTCATTTATATAGCTCCAAAGAGATAATGAGATAATTCTGAAATGCTGTACTTGCCAAGAGGAATTCCTCCCTAATTTGCTCTTCATTAAATTTTAGCAATCCTTCCAGTGTAGTTTATTCTCTGTATCAGGTTGATAGTTTGTTCCCTTGGCATCTCACCTCTTACAACAAGGCAGAATATGAAATTATGGCTCTTCCTAAAATGGGAAGAATCTTCAGCTTGTCTCTTAAAGTGAGTCAGCTGGTTGTAGGACAATCAAACACACAGTGGTGACCCCTGAAGTCACCATAAATCTTAACTTTGTTTTTGAAAGAAGAATCTCACTTTCTCCAGCTCGGTGTTGGCTTTGAGTTCACTCAAGGAATTTATCCTTCCTTCTTCCGGATTAATCCCAGTGAATTTCCTGAGTATGAGGGTTTAGTCCAGCTCCTTCTATACCTCCAGTGGAACTGGGTTGGGCTTCTGGCTCCTGAAAATGATGATGGAGAACATTTTGTCTCATCTATCTTGCCAATGCTCAAGGAGAAGGACATCTGCCTGGCCTTCACTGACAAGTATGAATTTGATGCTGCTTCTTTAACAGAATTGAAAATGCTTCGTCTTTTCAAAACTTTGTCTACCACTGAAGTGATCATTCTATTTGGAGACACCCATAGTATTGCAAATATACTGGTGGCATTATATTGTCATGAAGAATTGACAAAGAAACCATTTTTGAAAGTTTGGATCTTAACTTCACATTGGAAAGTTAATGTGATAGCATCTAGTGCGGTACTGAAAGATATAAAGCGCTTCCATGGGGCTCTGCATTTTAGCGACCGCATGGCTGATGTCCCAGAATTCAGCCATTTCCTCCTGTCTTTAAACCCATTGAACCCACAAGGGGACACCTTTCTCCCACTATGGTGGGAATGGGTCTTTGGCTGCAGCTTCCACCAGATACCTCAGAATGGGAATGCACAGGGGAAAAAATGTACAGGAAAGGAGAATTTACAGAATGTGCCAGCTTACATGTTTGAAACAAGTATGACAAGTGAAAGTTACAACATCCACAATGCTGTTTATGCTGTGGCACATGCGTTACATGCAAAATTTGGATTAGGAAGGCAACCAACTAGGTTGAGGCTTGGAAAGAGGATCTCAAATGTCCAATCATGGCAGGTAATCTATAAGATTCTTTATCAAATCCACAGATCTTTTGAAAGGAAGTTTCCCATATGTATTTCCTGAATTACTGGTTTGTAACTGTAATATGTTTGCTACCACATAAATGTTTTTCAGAACAGATGAAAAGAGCAATTGTTAAATAAATAAAAAAATAAAAAAATAAAAAAATAAAAAAATAAAAAAATAAATAAATAAATAAATAAATAAATAAATAAATAAATAAATAAATAAATAAATAAATAAATATATGTTAGGTTTTCTTGCAAAAGGGTAGAAGAGAGGAAGGAGAAAAGTAAATAAAACCAGTTGTCCAAAAGCTCTCTAGAGGAAAGATTTTCCTATAAGGTCCTGAATGTTCTTCAGTGTTTACCTGTGGTGTTTTTTTTTTTTGGTGGGGGGGGGGCAAAAA
>JANHFM010040287.1:0-10148 GCA_032468115.1 Grayia smithii
GGTCCAGAATTGGTCTCCACCCTCCCGAGGACTTAGGCACCAGAAATAGAAGGGAATAAAACCCTTGTCCCCATTGGTCCCGAGGGACCTACTGGATAGCTCTAATGTCCAGGAGGTGTTGGACCGCCGATTCCATCAGGACCCGCCTAGCAGGGTTCCGCGAAGGCGGACACCTGAGAAAGAACCTCGGGGGAGTAGAGACAAATTCCAGGGATAGACCTGATCGAACCGTATCCCTGACCCACGAATCCGTAGAGATAACCTCCCATTGGTCGGCAAAAAGAGCCAACCTACCGCCAATGGGAGATACGGACTCGGACCTAGCGCTGGCGATGGCCGAAACGACTTCCTTCCCCTCGAAAGGGCCGCTAGCCGGAGGAGGCCTACCCCTAGGGGGACGAGACTGACCCCGCTGTCTACCCCCGAAGGCAGAGTAGGGTCGTGAAGGATAAGAAGGGTAGGAACCCCAACCTTGAAACCTGGGCGCGGAACGCCAATAAGATGGAACAAAGCGATGATCAAGTCTCCTGGTGGCGGAAGGAAGGACCTTCCATTTCTCCTTCGGTTCCTGAAGCAGAGGCTCCAACGCTTCCCCAAACAAGGCCGAACCATCGAAGGCAGAGGTAGCCAAGCGTCTCTTGTGGCACGCATCTGCCTGCCAGTGTCGTAACCACAGCATTCGTCTAGCAGCAACTGAAGCCGCCAAACCCCTGGCCGCCAAGCGTCCGGCACTGAGAGTGGCCTCCGCCGAAAACTGCAAGGCCGCCACGATCTTACTAAGGTCCTGATGCCCCCGGGCATCCTTCAGAGACAAATGTTCCCGCAGCTCCTCCAGCCACAGTAGAATGGTCCGGTTAAAAAAGGACGCGGTAGCAGAGGCTCGGATGGACCAAGCTGCCCCCAGATGCGCCCGTTGTAGGAAGAGATTGGAATGGCGCTCCTCCGGTCGCAAGCCTTCCTCCAGGGAGCCCGGCATAGCAGAATTCGGAAGCAGGGCAGCGACAGGGGCATCTACAGATGGCACCTTCAAGAGCGAGTCCAGCAAAGAGGCAATGTTAAAGTAGCGCCGATCCAGCAAAGAGAGAGGCGGAGCCGACCCCGGGGAAGCCCACTGTCCTTTGACTACCGAAGAAAAGAGGGAAGGCATGGGAGTAACATCCACCTGTCGACGCGGTTCACCAAACAGAACTGATCGAGAAGTCTGATCGAGAAGTCGAGGCAGATGGAACCTCACCTGCTGGCGCAGAGGAGATGTTAGCCGTCTGGATAGCTTTATGGAGAAGGGACCGGAAGAGAGCCGGAGGAAAGAGTCCCGAAGACGGCGCCTCTTCCAGCAGGATATCTTCGTCGTCAGATAACTCCCCTTCAATCCAAGCACCAGAAGGAGAAAGCTGGGCTGGCTCCTCCTGATCAGACTCACCATACTCCGAAGAAGCCGGGGATACCTCCTGGGCGGGCAAGGAACGAGAGTCTCCCGCCTGAGGCCCCCGCTGCTGAGTGGATGATCGAGCAGGTTGACGGAGACCCTCGGCAATCCCTTGCTGAATAGCTGTAGCTACCAACTGCTTCAGGTGATCCGGCAATTACGCAGCAAGGTCAGTAGGAATCCCCACCCCCAAAAGTGGCGGTACAGAAGCAGCTGATTGGGCCGATGGCTGCGGCCCCCATACATTGGACGAAGCCACAACTGCTGGACAATCCAGTAGGGAAACTTGGTCCACAGAATGGGAGGGAGACACGGACCTGCGGGCCGAGGAAGATAAAGGCACTACCTCAGGAACCATAAGCCGAGACAACCCGGACCTTTTGTCCTCCGCCCTCTTGCAAAGCTTTTGCAGTGCCCGGTCTCTATACCGCTCATCTTTAGAAGATGCCTCCGAGCCCGTCTTAGACTTACGGCGATGGTGAGACTTGGCATTCCTCGATACAGGAGCTGGAGCGGATGAAACAGCCAGAGTCGACGGAGACCCCTCGGGCGATTGGCCAGATCGCCCGGAACCATGCTTAGACTTCACTGATGCCTTAGGCATGATCAGCTGGAAGTAGAAGGGAGCAACGGAGAAAGAGACAACAGATGGAGCGTGAAAACTCCTGAGGCCACTATCCCCAATGGGATTTGTCAAAGGCCAGCCGCGGGCGTAACCACTGTGAAAATTGTAGGAAAACTCAAGCCCTTGGAGAATGACAACTCCTGCTGCGGCTCAGGGCAAAGCTACCAACGATGGTGGAGGTGGAGGTGCGACAAGTCCAAACCAGCTGGCCAGAATGTTAGTCCAAGTCCAAAGATCCAGCTATCCACCAAGTTCCTAGTCCTCCAGGCAGCAGCTCAAGTATTTTTCTCAAGGGCGGTTATTCCTCCTATCTGGAAGTACTGTGCAGTCCTCAAAGTCACTTATTGCCCTTAGTACTGTCTCTTATATAATTATTAATTTATTCATTAATTCCACTTTTCTTTTCTTTTTTTGTAAGAAGGGCAAGGGTCTGTCTCCCAATCCCAGGAAGGGAAGATTAAGCACGCAGTCTTTCAATCCTCTCAATTCCCACTCAGTTCATTGAAGCAAAATTATAATTCTTATTATTATTTTTATTATTATTTATTTATTTATTTATTTTAAAAACACAACAGGAAGAACAAGTCCAAGCAACTGCAGACACAATCCAAAGGTGCAGGTATGCAGACCTGCCCTGTAACTCTTGTCCCTCTTCTTTACCTTTTTTTTTTTTAAAAAAGGTCCCGAACGAAGCGCTGTCAAATGAGGCCGCAAAATGGCCGCCCGATGATGTCCTCAGGAAGATGGCGACTGGCCTCGGTCCCGGTGGGAAGAAAGGAGGCACTTGAAAGGCCCGCGCTCCCGCTATTCCAACGATGCTAGGGAGCGATGATCAAGTGGGGCCTCGCAGCAACAGCCCCTCGACGGGAAACGACGATCCGCCAGCAAGCCAAATCAAAGAAAAGCCTCCAAAGCCGCGCGCCTCTCAGCTGAGTGTCAAAACGGCGCCAAAAAGCGGCCCCACGCCAAAGCGGCTGGCGCCAAAGCCACGAACGAAGAAAAAACTCAAATTGCAAAAACAAGGCTTGGGAATCCGAAAAACAAGATAAGAAACTGCCAATTGACCGAACCAAGAGAGAGTACTAAAAGGAAAACTCCCCCCCAGCCAGGTAAGGAACGAAGGGTCAAAACCACGAAACAAATCTAACAACAATAAAACAAATTACACTAATCACGCACTACTCACAGAGATAAGAACCAACACGCCTAGTCATGAACTGACTGAGCAAAAAGGCGGATCATGTAGCTAGGACAAGGCTTAAGTAAAAAATTTTCAGGCTCAGTCATCCAATGAATTGAGGAGCAACACCCACTTCTGGCTGATGTCTCCAATCTATGAGAAGGAGCGTATCAGGTAAGACCAACGCCCCATCCACGCTCCTTTCCTCTGATTTGGCCGAAGGCCTCAAGACAGAGGACAGGAGGGCAGAATTGGCAAGTCGCAAAACCCACCATGCCGCCTCCTGGGCAATCTGTTCAGCCACAGCAGGGTCCTTTTTCAACAGGACGTCCCTCATTTGGCTCCAGCAAATGCAAGCCAGGGTCTCCAGACAACACTAGCTTGCTACAGGACATTAGTAAACTGATTGCAGCAGCCAAATATTCAGTGGATACAACTCTGAATTCAGCAAAATTTGCATCAAGGGCACTTGTCTCCAATATTACTTCTTGCCGACTTCTATGGCTTTACCACTGGCAAGCCGACATGAAGACCAAGTGGCATCTTGTGTCTGCCCCCTTCAAGGGAGGTTCCCTTTTCAGTGAAGCCCTGGAACCAATTTTAGTAGAGGGAAAAGACAAGAGCAAAGTCTTTCCTTCTACCCACAGGAGGACGGAGCGCAGATTTGTCTTCCTATACTGCAGGCAGACATTTCGCCCTAAGGACTCTGAGTTTCAAGCCCCAGTCCATCACAGGCCCTTCCAGCAGAACACTGAGCGGGCATAGGATAGGCAACCATTTTGGAACTGGGGCAGATTCTCCAACTCTAGACATTCCTTTCGAGGCTCAGGGTCAAGGCCCTATCGTCGATCAAAGTGACTGCCCCGATTCAGGTCCCATCGGAGGAAAACTCACCAGTATGCCTCCCACTGGCGAAACACCTCCACTGATGCCTGGGCCATTCAGACTGTCACTCTAGATTTAACCATAGAGTTCACCTCACAACCACCAAACCCATTGTTCTGTCACCAAGGACTGCACCAAGAGGTCCCTAATGGAGGCTGAAATTCAACATCTGCTGGCCATTCGTGCCATAGAACTGGTTCCAATGTCACATCAGGGTTCTGGGTTCTATTTGATCCTGTTCTTGATGCAGAAAAAATCAGGAGGCACAAGAGCCATCCCCAATCTAAAAAGGCTCAACTTACATATAAGTTACATATAAGGTAATGCTTCAAGATGCAATCTCTACACAGCATCTTGAACAGCGTCCGACAAGGAGATCTCCTATCATTGATCGATCTCCGGAAAGCCTACTTTTATATTCCCAATGTCCATCACACAGAAGGTTCCTCTGATTTTGTTACATAGGGTCCCATTTTCAATACAGGGCCCTGCCATTCGGACTCTCCTTGGCCCCATGGACATTCACAAAACTGCTGGACATCGTTGCAGCTCAGTTACGGTTGCTTCCCATCAGGACCCAATGCTATCTCGATGATATATTGATCCAGTCATCTTCTCTGCCACAGGCCCACTCAGATCTCCAAAGGACAATTCAAATACTCCAGGAATTTGGGTTCACAGTAAACCTGGAAAAGAGTAAGTTAAGCCCGTCTACCAGCTTGGTGCACCTAGGCACCAGAATAGACACTCAGTTATACCCGGTGTTCCTCTCTTGGGAATGTCTCTCCAATCTTCGGGCTATAGTACAACAGGTGCTCCTCCGCAAATGGGTCCCACTATTGCTCCTATCCAAATTACTGGGGCAAATAATCTCATGTCTTGGCATCGTTCCCTGGGTGGCCCTCCACTCTCGGGCCCTTCAATGGCTCCTATTACCAAGCCAATGAGCTGGCCTCAGCAACACAACTCATGGCTCATGGTTCCCAGAGGAGTCCTCAGTTCCTTGAGATGATAGAAATCACCAGCCCTGGAAAGAGGTTGTCACTTCAGAGAGCCCGACCATCTCGTGCTGACCACAGATGCCAGCCTCTACGGTTGGGGAGCCCATCTTCAAGATCAGATGGCACAGGTCTGTTGGTCTCCAGAGGACCTACTAAAGGACATCAACTAGATGGAGTTGAGAACCGCCCACCTGGCACTCCGACACTTCCAGGCCCAGCTGGAGGGCCACCATGTGCTCATTCTGATGGACAACGTGACGACCAAGGCACATGTCAGTCGTCAGGGGGGCACAAAATCTAAACTTCTCATGCGGGAAGCAAGAGCCCTCGGTCTGTGGGCAGAGCGCCACCTGATCTCCCTTCAGACAGAGCACATATCAGGGACCTCCAACACCTACGCCGACTGGTTGAGCAGGGAGACCATCGACCCCCGCAGAGTGGCAATTGCATCCCGACCTGTTTTACCAATTGACTCTCAGGTTCGGCCTTCCCTTAGTGGATCTCTTTGCCAGCCCTTCCAATGCCCAGCTTTGCCGGTTCTATTCCAGTTTCCAGGCAACAGGAGCCAAAGGTGTAAACGCCCTCAGATATCACTGGCCTCTGGACCTGATGTATGCGTTTCCACCGATACCACTCCTGCCCAGGGTCATCAGGAAGATTGTGGAAGAGCGGGCAGAGATCCTGCTAGTGGCACCGTACTGGCCACGACGGGTCTGGTTTGCGGACCTCGTGAATCTGTCCATCACCCTTCCATGGCAGATTCCTCCAGACAGGATCTCCCTTTGCCAGGGGGCAGTTCTTCATCCAGAGCCCCAGTAGCCCCATCTGGCACTTGAATGGGAGATCCTGAAGAAGGACGTATTTTCCTCTGAGGTCATTGCTGCCATTCTGTCATCTCGATGCCCATCAACCACCTGTCTCTACGAAGCCACATGGTCATCCTTTCGGGATTGGTGCTCCACTAAGCAGATTGACCCTTCTTCTGCCTCCATTCCTCATGTTTTAGAATTCCTCCAGCAGGGCCTAGAAAAGGGGCTCGCCATCAACACTCTTCGGAGACAGCTCGTGGCCTTGGTGACTGTTCTTCCATGTGAGAGGGCTGCAACACTTTCGCAATACCCACGAGTGCGCAGTTTTCTAAAAGGGGCTCCAACCTTTACCCCTCCCCCCGGTCCACAGGTTTCCATCTTGGGACCTGAGTCTCATTTTACAAGTACTTACATCTTCCCCATTTGAGCCTCTTGGAAAAGCGAGCCTTAAAATTCTAACCTTCAAGGTCACATTCCTAGTAGCTATAACGTCTGCAAGATGAATTTCAGGGATGGTGGCACTCTCCGTTCGACGGGATCTATGCATTTTCTACCCCGATCAAGTAGTTCTACATCTATACCCAACATTTCTTCCAAAAGTCAACAGTTGGTTCCATAGAACACAAGAAATTATTTTACCAGATTTTTGCCCCAATCCCAGACATCCATCAGAACGCAGGTGGCATTCGCTTGATGTACGCAGGGCCCTGCGCAAGTACATACAACGCATAACACCGTTTCGTAGAACTGAATCATTATTTGTCTCTTTCAGCTCAGATCCCTGGGATCGAAAGTGTCTCCATCAACCATTGGCCGCTGGCTTAAGGACTGCATTTTCTTGGCCTATGACTTGCAACACCGGACTAGACCTGGCCACATCACCACCCATTCTATTAGAAGTACGGCCACCTTGGCGGCCTGGGCTACCCAGGCCTCTATTCTTGATATCTGCCAGGCCACCACATTGACCTCGCCCTCTCCTTTCATTAGGAATTACAAAATTGATAAATTTGCATCCACAGAGGTGGCATTTGGTCGCAGAGTTGTACAACACATCCTTCCGGCTGAGGGGACCCTGGACAGCTCTGTTCCCTGCCGTATGAATATTTAGCTTGGGTATATCCCATTGCTTGGACTCTCTAAGCAGTGCACTGGAGAAGGAACATTGGACTTACCTGAATGTTCGTTCTCAGTGCACTGCAAGAGAGTCCAACCCTTCCCTATTAACCAGGGGTCCAGGTTCCGGACATTGTTTTTTTCACTACAGATTTGGTACCTCCAGATCCAGGATTTGTTAATAAAGTGGAGCTCAACCAGAAGGAGGAGGAATATTTAAACAAAGTTTAATTAAATCTCTGGCCAATCAGAAGGAGTTATCACCCTTTGCTTGGACTCTCTTGCAGTGCACTGAGAACGAACATTCAGGTAAGTCCAATGTTTCTTTACCCCAGTCAAGGCCAATTGTCCTAGAACTCCAGATGGACGAAAGCACCTGAAGACGTGTTCCACATGACACTATGCGGGACATGGATTGGATATTCAGCCTTGATCCCTGGGGGGAGATATTTGAGGAAACTTTCAGTATGTAACTTTAACCCCTTTTGGCTCAGATCTTGCTTTCCTTTCGCTGCTATCATTTCAAATTCAGTAAAAGTACCTCTTCTGTACTTCAATGGAGTTGGGGATTTTCTTTCATGGGTTTTGAATGGAGGCAGGCCTGACATTAAGCAAGATCTGCTTTACCTGTCAACCCAGAAACCTAGTCTACCGAGGGGGTGAGCACACAGTGTCAACCCATGGGAACAACTAGGAAGACTGGAGTCGACCTCCCACCTGCCACACCACTGCCAGGAGGAGACAGAGTGCCTGGAGGAGCTGCAGCTCGAGGAGAAACCAGTCTGAACCAGATGGTCGCTGGGCATAGGACACATGGGGGAGCACCCCCCAGGGGTGACTGTCACCAGATGCCAGTGGGGAGTTGATGCCTTTCAGGAAGCTGACAAAGAGGACCTCCTACTGACCCATGCTCTGCAACTTCTGCATGAAGCACTCGAGAGTTGGAGAGCTCGGGGGACCCTCGCACAGAAACATGCCCTGCCAACACACAAAGAAACTGGAGAGGCAGCAGGGGGAGCCAATGTCTCTGCAAGCCCAGCTGTGATTCCTGTAACACAACAGGGGCAGCTCCGGCCACAAGTGTCACACAGCTGCAGTCCAGCCCCACTCCCCAGGGGTGCATCCCCCGGAAGCACTGAATTCCAAAGGTTCCTCAGCTGGGAGTAAAATGCGAAAGGGATCCCAAAGCCCTGGGATTTTTCCTAGCTCGTCTGGAATCACATGCAGGAGTATGGGAAGGATTTTGCTTTAGAGGCAGCCAAAATAAGATGAGTTACCATGGCCCTGTAAGGGTTCACAGCAGATTGGATGGTCACCCTTCACAACAGTGATGCCCCCCCAGCTGAGGGATTACAACCAGTTTATGGTGGTGCACTGCATGCAGTTTGAGGAGCCCCTAGCCGAACGCAAGGCTAGGACCAGGATGAAGACTATAAACCAGGGGTGGAGGCCAGTAGCAGAATACACCCAGGACTTTCATATGTATGGCTGGTCCTCAGAGATCCTGATGGAGTGCTACAAAGATGACACTTATCAGAGCTGAGTCTCCCAGAGAGCTCCCCAAGACCTTCAGTGCTGGTATGTGTTGGCTGTCGAGGTGGAAATCTATCTGGCCAGAGACCAGCACTGGGGAAGCCACACCTGGAGTAAGCCTTCCCCTCTGCCCCAAAAGAGGTCCCAAGAGCTGCCAAAGGTGGGCCAGTGGCCAAACTGAGATCCATGGTGTGCTTCAGGTGTAGAAAGGAGGGGCACTGAACAGCTGATTGCCTCACCAAGCCAGGCTCCAAGCCAACAACTGCTGGGGGCAGGAAGCCTGAGAAGCAGCCAACAAAGCACCGTGAAACAGCACTGAAAGAAATGGAGGTCATTGAGTTTACCCCTCCTGGAGGAGCTGGGAACTCCAACCACCTCAGAGGAGAGTGAGACCTACTCTGACCCCCTCGTAAGTCAGCATGTAGCCCCCATGATCATCCCAACAACAACAACAGAATAACAGCAACAGAGAGAAAGCAGAGCTGCTTAACTCATTCTTGCATTAGTCTTCACACAAAAAGAAACTATAGCCCAACCTACCAGAAACATAACTTTAAAAACAAACTGGAAATAAAAGTTAAGTCTGATTTTGATGAATGCAAATCACCAGGACCTGATGGATTACACCCCAGAGTTCTAAAGGAGCTGTCAGAGGTAATCTCAGAACCACTGCACCACATCTTTTTAAAATCCTGGAACACCGGGGAACTACCAGAGGACTGGAAAAGAGCTGATGTGGTTCCCATCTTCAAAAAAGGAAAAAAAACAGACCCAGGAAACTACAGACCAATCAGCCTAACATCAATACACAGGAAGATACTGGAAAAGATAATAAAAAAACAGATCTGCCAACACCTAAAAATGAGTAAAGTAATAACTAGCAGCCAGCACGTGTTTGTTAAAAACAGATCATGCCAAACCAATCTTATCTCATTGTTCAACATAGTGACTAAATTAATAGACCAGCGAAATACTGTGGACATAATATACTTAGACTTCAGCAAGGCATTTGACAAAGTACACTACAACCTACTTCTTCATAAGGTAGAAAAAAGTGGGATAGATAGCCTCACTACCAGATGGATTCGCAACTGGCTGACCATCATATTCAACAAGTAGTCCTTAATGGGTCTAAGTCTACATGGAGAGACATAAACAGTGGGGTGCCACAAGGTTCCAACTTAGGTCCAGTAATCTTCAATATCTTCGTAAACGACTTAAATTGATCCAATTGATTGATCCAAGATGGCGCTGCCGAAGGCTGCCTCGGTGAAATGCTCTCTAATGGTCTTTTTATTTTTAATTATACTCTGCAACTCACTAAGGATCTCATACTCACGAGACCATCTGCTAAAAATTAAGCAAAGTTTCTTTAAGGAACAGCTTTCGGTGATTTCACCCCCCCACCCCCCGTCTTTACAAACGCGGAGGAGATTCTAGCTCAGGAGGAAGCAATTTCCCCAGAGCTTTGGATTACCAAAAAAAAACAAACGATGGAACAAGACAGACACAGACTTCAGAGGATAATTAGAACTGCAGAGAAAACAATTGCTACCAACCTGCCTTCCATTGA
>JANHFM010040350.1:0-10143 GCA_032468115.1 Grayia smithii
ATGCCTACTGTTCTTTTATCCCTTATATATTTAGATTGGATTTGTAAATATTCCCACCATTCAAGATCCACCCCTTCGTCTTTAAGCGTAATTTTAGACTTCAGATCTCCTAATTGATCAAGTAAATCAACATAGGTAATTGTTCTGCCAGATTTTTTTAAATTTGGATATGTGATCATTTCCAGGGGTGCGACCCACCTCGGAATTTGTAAGTAATTTTTTTTTTTTGTATATAACCAAGTATTATATAATACTTTCCTGACAAAATGCTGTTGAAAGGTTTGGTTCTTTATTTGTTTCTCCTTCCAAAGATAGGCATGCCAGCCTATTAACAGATCATGCCCCTCTAATGTTAAAATTCTTTGACTTTTAAGTTGTATCCATTCCTTAATCCACGCTAGTGTAGCGGCTTGTCTATATTTTCCCCAATCAGGAAGGCCAAATCCGCCTCTTTCTTTGGTATCTTGCAATAGTTTTAGTTTAATTCTAGGCTTTTTGCCTTGCCAAACAAATTTTGAAGTAATTCTATTAAGGTTAGTAAAGAATGATTTCTTAAGTGTGATTGGAATAGTCTGGAATAAAAAAAGTAGTTTAGGAAGAATGTTCATTTTTAACGTCGCAATTCTTCCTAAGAAGGATAGTTGTAGTTTTGACCAGGTATCTAAGTCTAATTTAATGTTCTTTATCAATTTATCGTAATTATTCTTTTGTAGAGATGAGCATCTGTTGGTCAAATTTATACCTAGATATTTTACTTTATTGCTAATTTTTAAGCCTAAATTTGTTTCCAGATCTTTTTTATATGTTTCAGTCATATTTTTGGTCAAAATAGCAGTTTTTTCCTTATTTACTTTCAGACCAGCCACCTCACCGTACATTTCCAAATCTTCCAACAGCCTTTTGCCTGAGTCAATTGGGTTTTCTAGAATAAAAACTAAGTCATCAGCATAAGCTTGTAGTTTATATATTTCTTTTTTTATCTTAAGTCCCTTAATTTGTTCGTCACCTCTCACAGTTCTGTTCAGTGTCTCCAAAGTTAATATAAAAAGTAGAGGGGAGAGTGGGCATCCTTGTCTTGTCCCCTTTTGAATTGGAAATTTTGTCGTAGGGATTCCATTAATAATAATTCTCGCTTCTTGTTTGGAAAGATCCTTATATACTTTTGTGGGAAATTAAAAAAAAATGATGAATTTATATGGTTGTAATTTTAAAAATAGATTATAGAAAACATGAAAATCATACTGTAAACATAGAATAGGATGCAAATTTGCACTTATACTGTATTCTGTATACTTGCTAATACTGTAAATTTAAATCAGAAGGTACTTCTTTATATTTTCTTTTTTCTGCATTTTTAGCTTTTTCTTTCCTTCTTTCCTTCCTTTTCTTTCTTCCCTCCCTTCCTCCCTCCCTCTTCCCCTCCCTTAATCCAAATATTATTTTCTATTAGTTGTTATCTTTGTTTAGTTTCTGTTTTAATTATCTGAAAAGTTATCTCAAGAAAAGACTGTTTTTAAATTAGCAGAGGAGTGAGACAAGGCTGTATGCTCTAACCTCATTTAATTTACCCTATAGTCTTAACATATATTGTAGGAACCTAGATTGGAGGAAGGTGACTGTGATTTTAAAATTGGAGGAAGAGACATCAATAATCTGTGCTGATGATGCTACTCTGACAGTTGATCTGCAAGGTCTAGGGCAGTGGTACTCAACCTATGGGTCGGGACCCCTTTGGGGGTCGAACAACCCTTTCACAGGGGTCACCTAAGACCATTGGAAAACGCATATTTCCAATGGTCTTAGGAACTGAGACACTGCTCCTTTATCCATCTCCGCCCACATGCAGATCCGCCCATATACAAGTACCCAGTGTGATGACATCATTGCATACAAATGCAATGAATACATACCCCATACAAATACAGGTATATGTGATGGGATTGGCGCCATAATGTACTTATGCGGACCAGTCACACATTTTGTAGAGTAGCAAAATTACAGTTATGAAGTAGCAACGAAAATAATTTTATGGTTGGGGGTCACCACAACGTGAGGAACTGTATTAAAGGGTCGTGGCATTAGGAAGGTTGAAAACCACTGCTCTAAGTGGTTTACAGAGTCAGCATATTGCCCCCAACAATCTGGGCCCTCATTTTACCAACCTTGGAAAGATGGAAGTCTAAGTCAACCTTGAGCTGGTCTGAATTGAATTCCTGGCAGTCGGCAGAGTTAGCCTGCAGTACTGCATTCTAAACACTGTGCTACCACCAAAGGTAGCTTGAATGGAAGAATCTGGAGGAAGAATGCAAGAACCGAAAATAAAAGATATGGGATGGAGTTGATGGCTAGAAATAAATTAAGAACTTACCATTTGTTGTCCTCTCTTAACATTGCTGGCAGCCCCTTTGGTTGACCAACATGTTCCTTGATTATGAAACTTCCGAATGAGGTTTATTCAAGTCAAACACCATACTGTAATGAAATGTAGTGTTTTGCTTACTTTCCAAGACCATTATTGAATAAAAAAGCAGCACAAATGTGTGTCTTCTTTTCCACTAGTTTTGATTTAAGTCCTAATACACTTCTATTTTATGTATGTTGATCTGGATGCTACGTTCTTGACATCCTTTGTACTGTCAAATAATAAAGCTATCTGGCGCAATGGGAATTATGGGTTGAAATTAACAGGTTCAGAAATCCCACTTAAAATATCAATTATCCTAAAATACTTGTCAGCACTTCTGCCTCATTTAAATGTGGAGGAGAAATCTTTTATCTTCATATCTGTGAAGCCATCAGAAGTTAAAAGAAATTCGAAGGAGACCGTACTTACTTTCTACAAATATGAGCTTCTTGATCTGGATTCAGTAATAGATTGGCATCCTTTACAGATCTGTTAGCACAGCATTTTGCATACTAAGGTCCCTGAGCCAGTAACATCTTTACTACATTATGATCCAGTTGATACCTTCTGATTTTTTTTTTTAAATCAACTTTCCATAGAGTAAATCAATCCATCAATCTTGGTAGCTGATCACAGGAAAAAAACCAAAACAAACCCACATCTAAAGTTGATGGTTTTTGTAATTTCCAGTCCAAGAGACACTCACATGTCCTACCTGTCAATGACTACTTCAGCTTCAACCACAACAATACTCAAGCAAACAACAGATATGAACTTAAGGTAAACTGCTCCAACTCGATTGCAGAAAATATGACTTCAGCAACAGAGTGGTCAATGCCTGGAATGCACGACCTGACTGTGGTTTCTTCCCCAAATCCCAAAAACTTTAATCTTAAACTGTCTACTGTTGACCTCACCCCATTCCTAAGAATGTAAGGGGCGTGCATAAGTGCACCAGCGTGCCTACCGTCCCTGTCCTAATATTCCTTTTTACTCTTACTATTTTCATGTATTCAAATTATGTTTATACTTTCACCTGCTATCTTATGTATGCTTGACAAATAAAAATAAATAAATAAATAAATAAATAAATAAATAAATAAATAAATAAATAAAATAAATAGTGTCTCCATTTTATGAGGAAGCAGCCCCTGATGTAGGAGCTAAAAACACACAAACTTCTAAGAGTAAACATATTAACTCTGAGCTACCACTGATAGTATCTGGCTGTTCATGGAGATTTAAATCTAACCTTCATGGAGACTTAAATTTCATCTCACTTCAGTGCAGGGGTGCGTTCTACTTACCTTTGCTACCGGTTCTATAGGTGCACGCGCTTTGCGTGTGGTCGGAGCGCATGGAGTGCGTGGAGTGCGTGGAGTGCGTGGAGTGTGCACGCATGCCGAACAGGTGCTCCTGCCCGTGCGCAGAAGCTTCTTTAAGCAAAAAAAATCTCAAAAAAAGCTTCCTGTGCATGCGTGCAAGCGCATGCTGCAAGCAGGGACAGGTTAGTACGGGTGCATGGGGGGGCTTCAGTACAGGACTGTTAGAACCGGTTCAGTGACATCACAGTGTCACCGCTACCTATTGTAGAGAACCGGACCAAACCGGGAGCAACCCACCACTTACCTGAAATCAGTCTTTGAAGCTGAACCTGCTGGTGAAGAGAATGTTAGTCTGGAGGTAATCCACAAAAGCAATTCTGAAGGAATCGTGCAATATATTGGATCAGAAGTTGGATAATAAAGTTGCAAGCGGCACAGTTCAACTTTCTCTGATTTGTATTTCCAAAAGATATTGCAATATTAAGAAGACTTGTTAGTTTCCTCTCTCTATTAAATTTGCGATCTTGGCAATCATGAACACTCGATCATCAATGAAGAATAATGGCAAGATGGAATTTTCCTCTGTTTTGCCCTCCCTCTCTGCCAAGGCTTGAGATGAGATTTGTCAAGGAACTGGAGGAAATGGACCAAGATGCAAAAATGGAATTTGGAGAGATAGATCTTTGATGATGGAGTTAGCTGAGGGAACAACATTTTCAGAAATGAGAGAAGTTCCGAAATCGTTCTAATTAAGCAATGCCCATTTTCTTCAACTATTTGCATATATTTCAATAAAAGATATATACCGTGTTTTCCCGAAAATAAGACCCTGTCTTCTATTTTTTTTTAATCCTGAAATAAGCGCTCGGCCTTATTGCCATGCGCTCAAAAGCCCGATTGGGCTTATTATCAGGGGATGTCTTATTTTGGGGAAAACAGGGTACTAAACACAAATCAGTTTGTGTCCCATGCATGTGTCCTAGCTATCTATTTACATGAAAACTGACCAAAAAAATTGAAGCAAATCTATTTTAGAAAAAAAAAGAAAATATTGATGGGATTTTATATCACTCACAGTATTATCTGTAAGCTGTTCTCCCATTAAAATATATGTTAAGTAGAAAACAGCACATATTTCTTTGTAAACATCAAACAAGTTAGAGGTAGTTCTGAGATGTAGATATTGCTGGGATTGGACCAAGAGAAACTTCAAAACGAAAACTAAATTTAAGCATAGTTTTGGATCTATAATCAAAGGATTTTTTTAGAAGAACTGAATACAGCCCTTCAAACTTTTACTCTTCCATTAGCCTCTAACTCACTCTTCTTCCCAGGCCTACTAAGAAGCTTATGTGATGGGAAGGGATGAATAACAGAGAGAGGAAGGAAAGGGAAGAGAAGGGTAGGGTGAGTAACTATGTTCTTCATCTCTTACCCTTAAGTTCTGGTACTCATGCATTTCTACAAATGTGTTTCATCTGACAGTTAGAAGATTCTGCATTTCCCTGGACAAACTGAGCCCTAGTGTAAGATTCCTTCAATTTTTCTCCTGGGTCCTTATTAAAAACAATGAATACCAGGAAAATAGTTTTGAAAATCTGTTCTCCATTAAGTTTATTCACTAAACCAGATTTCAACTGAGCCTGAATGTTTGGTCATAAGTCATTTTCACTCTGCCAACAAAAGTGCGAATAGTCAAGGCTATGGTTTTCCTAGTTGCAATGTATGGCTGTGAAAATTTGAACACAAGGCTGAGTGCCAAAGAATTGAGACCTTTGAACTATGATGCTGGAGAAGACTCCTGCGAGGCCCTTGGACTGCAAGGCGATCAAACTGGTCAATCCTAGAGGAGATCAACCCTGACTGCTCTTTAGAAGGCCAGATCCTGAAGATGAAACTCAATTACTTTGGCCACCTAATGAGAAAGAAAGACTCACTGGAGAAGAGCCTAATGCTGGGAACGATTGAGGGCAAAAGAAGATGGGGACGGTAGAGAATGAGGTGGCTGGATGGAGTCACTGAAGCAGTCGGCCTGAGATTAAATGGACTCCAGAGGATGGTAGAGGACAGGAAGGCAAGAGGGAACGTTGTCCATGGGGTCTTGATGGGTCAGACATGACTTTGCAAATAACAACAATAACAACATCCACTGGTCAATGCTTCCTTAAATTAACCATTTCCTAATAGAAGCATATTTTTTTCATCAGTGAATAAAATGAATATACTGCTATCCTGATGCCTTGATATGGACTCATTATCCTCTCTGTCTCTTGAAATGGTATAATTCCAATGTTTATACATGATTTCTTTGTTCTTCCGAAATTGCAAAATTCCCCAGTAAGGTTAAGTCGTCCGCTAGATCTCTCATTTTAATATCTTTTTTTTAAAGATATTAGTCCAGGAATCAGTGCAGTTTCAACCTTATTCCAAGAAGCCCAAGTGGTTTATGAAGGCTTTATAAATTGCTCCTGCCTTCTTGGTATTACACCAAAGAATAAGTCTTGATGAGGGTCAGCAAAGTTTCCACTCAATTGTTCATGCTGTAGTTATATGGTAACTAGCCTGGGAACCTGACGACGGGCCAAACATTTTGTATGTTCACCTTTTGCCTTAATTGATGGTCATGTTCTGAGTAAAATATGTGGGCAGAATCACAAAAGCAGAGCAATAGATGTGCAGGGGAGGGGGGAAAGAGCATGGGCAGTTCAAAGGCCAAAGGTGGGTTTCACATTTTGTTACCACCGGTTCGCCATGTGTGCGCATGCACCCAGCCTTCCGTGCATGCGCTTTGGTCTCGTGGGCGCCTTCCCCGCATACACCTGGCCTCAAAAATGTGCCTAAATAGGACAGCGTAGTGCCAGGGCGGGTGGGCAGGAGCGGGGTCACCCATAATGTCCACTACTGGTTCTCCCGAACCGGTACGAACCGGCTGAATACCACCTCTGGTTGAAGCCATTGAGGCTAGTACATACACCCAAGAGCAGCAAACTGTTGTTCTTCAGCAGAAGGTTTAAATTAAAACTGGACCACTCAAGGCTCCTAGCTGCGGTACCCACTAAGAAAAGTAATGATGCTTTAAATGACAGGGATTGGTATTTCAGGTATTGAAATATCAGGGGTTGAATTCTTCTAGGTTGAAAACCAAGGAGGCAAGGAACAATGATGAAGATGGATGTGATAATGGACCCAGGAGTTGTCTGTTCACAGATGTCTTGAGCAATGTGACAATTATTTACTGGGAGCAAATTTCCACATCTTTCCTATGTCCTAATTTTCCTCACCTAAGGAGTACAAATGTGGTTTATCAGGACAAAATGAAAAAAATATAAAATATATATCCAAAAATTCCCAATTTTTGTGTGTGTTTTGTTGTTGTTGTTGTTTAGGGGTTGTTTCTGAATTGAAATCATGGGCACATCTATCAGGGACTTGACTTAATCTCATTATATTTAGTGGGTTAATGGATTAATTAGCATACAGTGACATCATTTTTTTTCCTCACACAAAATAACACCCAGTGACAGGCTACCATCTCAAAAGAAGTGGGGGAGGGAGGAATGTAAATTATGCACAATACAGCGTGCACGTAATTGGAATATTTTTTTATAATATGCAGTATGTAACTATCCTTTCTCAAAATATAATTAATAGAGGCCAAATGTATTTCTAATTTTTGCAATTCATCCCTCGCCCCCCATTCACCCCACCAGCACTTAATTTGTTCATAAACATGGTTTCCCACGGTTTATCAGCCAGTCCAATCCTTGCAGCATTTAATCTTGCAATTCAAATTAGGTTTCTATCAGCTCTGCATGTGAATCACTCACAAAATGTCTATGGAGATTCTCAGTCATCCGGGTCATGGCTGTCCCAAAGGTGCTTTTTCAGGAGGCAACTGGGACTTTCTGGTTTTTCTTGGAAGACATTTTGCTTCTCATCCAAGAAGCTTCTTCAGCTCTGATTGGATGGTGGAGAATGGAAGGATCTAAACCAGTGGTGGGTTGCCCCCGGTTCAGTCTGGTTCGCGCGAATAGGTAGCAGTGACGCTGTGACGTCACCGAACCGGTTCGCAGCATCCCGGACCCGGGCCCACACGCGCGCCCAAACTTACCTTTTTTTCCAAAATCGTCAAAATTAGCGTTCTGCGCATGCGCAGAGCGCTTTTTTGCCGATTTTTCGGGGAAAAAAGTTTCTGCGCATGTGCGGTAGCGCAGTTTACGTGTGCACACAAAGAGAACCGGTAGTGAAGGTGGGTAGAACCCACCCCGATCTAAACTCCTTGCAGATAGCTGAATGACCCTAATTAAGGCCCAAATACACTTCCAGGTGACCTTAACGACCAGTAGTCTACAAGGAGTATAAATCCTTCCATTCCCCACCATCCAGTCAGAGCTGAAGAAGCTTCTTGGATGAGAAGCAAAACATCTTCAAAGAAAAACAAGGAAGTCCAGTTACCTCTTGAAAAAGCATCTTTAGGATAAGTCACATATGTTTTTTGTTCATGCAATAGACCAAATCCACTTAGGGTTAGGCCCCCATGAATTTAGTTAGTAAAATGGACATCACCATTAGATTTGTAGCACATCAGTATGGTTAGGACACCTCTGAGCTGTGTTTCCCTATGTTTTCCTATGTTTCCCTATGTTTCCTGATAAAATACATATGTCAACTCACAAAGCATCCCTGGCCTGCTCTCAAGTTGCCATAGGCAAGGGGGATGGGAAGCCGACGAAACAGCACGGCAGCCAAAGACAGATGCACATTCCAGACTTTTCTCTCTCAAGGCTGTCTCCCAGGGTTACCCACAGAGGCTGGAGGGGAGTGATCTCTACAACCCATGAAATTGCTCCTTTGGCGAATGTTATTGATGGCACACCCTGGGGGGGAGGGAGGAAACAGGGTCATGATTGGGGCATAAATTACATGGGGTCAGAGCTGGCTACACATGTGAATGTGCCAACATGAAGCTCCTAATAAATAACTGGGTTTCTTTTGAAGTTTGGCTCGAGGCTCATGATTTAATTAGGGCATCCATCGGAACCCTGACAACATGAGTGGAGAGTAGGGAAGAAGAGAGGGAACGGGTGTCTCCCATCAATCCAGTGGCCACCTCCATGTTTTTCTCCATTAGGGACACACCTCCAGTAGTTCAGACAAGAGAAGACCAGGGCTTAAGCAACTGAGCAAGGAGTGTCATCATTCAGGAAAGGTTGCAGCTGATATACAAAATGTATGCCTCTTAACCATGAGTCTCTGATGTAGACTGGAATGAGGGAGAATTAATTATCCCAAAGTCACCCAGTGAATTCCCTCATCAAGAAAAACTTAAACCAGATGACTGCAAAGAATACAAACCCTTTCATTCTCCACCATTCAGTCGGAACTGAAGAAGCTTCTTGAATGAGAAACAAAACGTCTTCAAGGGGGAAAGTCAAGTTACTTTTTGAAAAGCAGCCTTAGTTTAAACCTGGATGTTTCTAGTCCCAGTGAACATATTAACCATGTATTTCACTGGCTGATTGATAACATTATTATCCACTAACAATTCTGTGTGGAAGTGACCAAAAGTGCACAAATAAGTGAATCTATATAGGGGAATAATAATAACAATAACAACAACAACAACAATAATAATAATAAAAGATGTTCTCCAACTACTCTTTTTCCCAGTTGTTTTTCTCGTGCCTGTTTTCCTAAGCTATCTTTCGATAATGTTTTTTTTTAAAAAAAAATACTTTAAAAAAGTTTTGTCCAAGTGGCATTTATTTCCCAAGATTCAGCTCTTCTAATTGCAGTCCAAATAATAATCTTAAAAGAGTACAATGTGACCGAGAAGACTGAACTACGAAACGTGAAGAGAACAAAAGGAAAAAAATGTATGAAAGTTGATATCAATCAAATTGCAGTAATTAACAGAGGGCTTTCCATTTCTATTCATTCCCTAAGTGATGGGTGAGAGAGAGAGACAGAGAGAAAGGCTTTCAGCTGTCTTGTCAAAATACCCACTTCAGACTGGAGGAAAGAAATATTGTTGAGCTGAGAAATAACTGCTTGTCCTTTGAAAATTGTATTCCATCAAATATTCCCCCTAAGTTTCTCCTTCTCTTGACTGGAGAGCATAATAGATCAGGTGGCCTTCTAAAGAGAATGCATATGGGCTAATTCTAATGCTTTTAGCAAGAGCGGGAGGCAGAACACCAGGCCAGCAGGGAAAGAATCCCTGCCAGTTCTAAGATTGCGAAGCAAGCCATCAGCTACCACACACCATGGTGCTCGGATAGCAGGCTAAAGGAGTTGTACAGAAATTGTACAGGGCCTCCACCTGGGGTGAAATCTGATTTTTTTTACTACCGGTTCTGTGGGCATGGCTTGGTGGGTGTGGTATGGCTTGGTGGGCATGGCAGGGGAAGGATA
>JANHFM010040440.1:0-10139 GCA_032468115.1 Grayia smithii
TTCTAATTATCCTCTGAAGTCTGTGTCTGTCTTGTTGGGTTGCAGAGCCAAACCAGACAGTTATAGAGGTGCAGATGGCAGACTCAATGATTCCTCTGTAGAACACTCTGTAGAACACATTCTATGCACAGAGAGGAGCTCCTTTGGTGAGATGCAGGAACAGAGTTGAAATCAAGACTTCAGTTCCATTTCTGCACCTTTTGAAAGGAGTTCAGCTTCCCTTGGCAGGCAGCTCTTTCAGCCAGCCCCCATATAGTCAAAAAGGAATCCTCACGGCAGTTGGCAGCAGCTTGCAATCTTCCCTCCATTGACTTTCTGGAGAAGCAGGCTGTTATGTCCTAATAAGGACATGGTTCCGAATACCCGCCACTGATTGGCAGCCAAGTGGTGGGAAAGTTTAAATGGCTGTCATTGGCCGGGCAGGCTGCCGGAGCTCTATGTAAGCTGAGCTTTCAGAGCCTGCCGGCATTCTGTTTCTTAGTGGTTGCTAATAAAAGTGCTGAAGTGGACTTCGCTGTTGTGTCTCTTCTTTGCCTGCGCCGGAATCTAACACTGGTGACGAAGGAAAACTAGACCAGCGACTACCTCGTGGCATCATTTGCCATCTCAGAAGAACTAGAGCTGAAGTCACCAATGACCAGACTCGAAGTTCAACCTCGTGGCTCCGTTTGCCATCGACACCGAGACATCAATCACCATCGTGAAGAGACCCCGAGCTGAAAGTCACCAACGACTAGCATCAGGAGCCATCTTCGCAGATGCCAATTCATAATTCCAGAACATCAAACCAGAGATGGCATCAAACAAAGTGGCAGTCACCCCATTCAACGCCGAGCTGTAGGATTGGTGTGAATTCATGATCCAGTTCCACCAATTTCTCGAAGAGAACAACTACACCGACATCACTGACAACAAAAAGAGAGCTCTTTTCCTGGCACACTGCGGCCACAAGGTCCTGAGAATGGCGAGAACTCTGCTTGCCCCAGAAGACATTGAAAAGGTGACCTGGGATAAGCTCCAAGAAACCCTCATGGAGCACTATAGTCCTACCATTACACCAATAGCGAGCAGTTTTGAGTTCCACCAGTGACAACAAAAAGAAGGAGAATCAAAGAGTTCGTGGCAGCTCTCAGGGAAATTGCATCCACAAGCAATTTTGAAGCACCTGAGAGCATGATGTGGGATGCAATAGTGTTCGGCATGAGAGATCTCGCACTACAAAAGAGACTTTTGACCCTACATACGCTGACCCTAAAAGAAGTCATCAATGAGGCTAAGGCTGTGGAAACATCAAACAGGGCAGCGGCAAATATGAGGCGAACCAAAACGATCCACCGCACATCCCACGAACCCGAGCACAGTGCAGAAAGCTCAAACCCAGAGTTGGACCCAGAACACACCACCGCAGTCCATAAGGTCGGGAGATCCAGGAAGCCCAATTACAGAGAGGAAGAGCAGAAAGAGAACCGGTGCACTAGCTGCATGGGGCTCCATGCACGTGTGAAGTGCCGGTTCTGTGATGCCATCTGCAGACGATGCCAACGCAGAGGGCACATTGCAGAGGCATGCAGAGTGATGAACCCAGTTCCAGCTCAAGGAAAATCACAAACATCAGGAAGACAAAACTTCCAGAAGCCACAAAACTATAGGAACCGGCGCGGTGAAGAAAAATTCCCAGACGCAAGGTCCATCAACAGCACCAGACACTACAGGCAAAATGGCGACAAGTACCACCTGACCATCCACGTGGAAGGGTCGCCATGTATCATGGAGCTGGACACGGGATCATCTTACACATTAATAGCTTGGCGCAAACTTCAAAGAATTTGACCAACCATCAAGAAACACCATCTGAAGCCACCCCACCTCCGCCTCAACGACTACCAGGGCAACCACATCAGGGTATTAGGAGAAGTGGTGCAGTTCAAAAAATTCAAGGGTCAGCTTCCTCTCACCATCGTCGACGGCGACTGCCCAACCCTGCTAGGACTGGAGTGGTTTCAACCCCTCAGATTAGGCATCACTGGGATCCATAAGGTCCAGGTGGATGGCCTAGACTAACTCCTTGAAGAATTTCGGGATGTCTTCGATGGGAGTTTGGGTAAATATACAGGCAAACCTATTAATTTTAATCTGGATAAGAAAATTACACCAATTCGGCTGAAGCCCCATAGAGTCCCTTTTGCGCTTCGACCCAAAGTCGAAGAGCAGCTAGACAAATTGATAGCCCAAGGGGTTCTGGAACCCATAGATCACATGGCATGGGAAACTCCAATAGTCACCCCAGTAAACCCGGATGGATCTGTGAGAATATGTGCTGACTATAAGTGCACTTTAAATAAGGCACTGCAACAAAGCGCATACCCAGTCCCAGTTACTGCACTCCCTGGGAAATGGGAAAGTATTTGCCAAATTAGATTTGGCACAAGCCTATCAGCAGTTACCTGTAGATGCTGAAATGGCAGAAGCACAGACCATGGTAACTCACCGGGACGCTTTTAAATGCAACCGCCTCCAGTTTGGAGTCAGAACCTTCTATGACCAAGTTCCAGCAGCTTCCAAAACAGGGAGATGGAGAGACAGAGAACCTGACCATCACAGATGAAGTCACAGGAACAACTGAACTGCGCAGGTCAAGTAGGACCGTATGGTGCCCCACCTACCTGCGTGACTTCGTCACCAACATCCATTGTGATTGGACTGTTCTCAGGACTCAGAGGGGAGGGATGTTATATCCTAATAAGGACATGGTTCCGAGTACCCGCTGCTGATTGGCAGCCAAGCAGCGGGAAAGTTTAAATGGCTGTCATTGGCTGGGCAGGCTGCCGGAGCTCTATATAAGCCGAGCTTTCGGAGCCTGCCGGCGTTCTGTTTCTTAGCAGTTGCTAATAAAAGTGCTGAAGTAGACTTCGCTGTCGGTCTCTTCTTTGCCTGTGCCGGAATCTAACACAGGCAGAGAAGGTTGTAAATGGCAATCACATGATTGTGGGGTGCTTGGCAAACTGGTTGTGTGAACAGGTTGCCAAGTACCCAGATCATGATGACATGACCACAGGAGAGGTGGTGCAACATTTTGTAATGGATGGAAGTAATTCCAGACTATTGTTAAATGAACAGTCATAAGTTGAGGACTACTTGTAATATAACTGTGTATAACAGAGTAAAACACAAGTGTATAACTTACTGCTTGTCTTTTTAAGAACATGCAATCAATAAATATCCAAAGTTCATCTTAATCATATTATATAAACCAGGTTTTTTTAAATGTGCATTCTGCGTGTATTTTCTTCCTTTTAAAGGAAGGGAATCAGAGACACATTCCTGAATTCTAACATATATATAACATTTCCAATAAACCCAACAGAAATCAGTTATTTATGATCAAAATTGTGCCAAAATTTATGTTGTGGAGAAATTTTTTAAGTGAGTTTTGCCCAATTTTATGACTTTTCTTGCCACATTTGTCAAGTGAATCACTGCAGTTGTTAAGTTAGTCCCACAGTTAAGTGAATTTGGCTTCCCCATTAACTTTACTTGTCAGAAGGTTGTAAAAGGGGATCATGTGACCCTGGTATACTTCAAATGTCATAAATATGAACCAGTTATCAAGCATCCGAATGTAAATCACATGACCCTAGGGATGCTGCACTGGTCATAAGTGTGAAAAATGATCATGTCACTTTTTTCAGTACTGTTGTAACTTCAAACAGTCACTAAACAAACTGTCATAAGTGACTGCTCCCTGCTTCAAACTGAAATTTAGTTTTTTCCATCTCTTGTAGATTCTATCAAGTGATTCATCTGCTTCTATTTAAAACGAGCCCAAAATGTATAACCCACCTCCACTGAAACACCACAGATGAAAATTACATCTGAGCAGTACACTTCCGATAGCTCATTCATTTGCATCATCACCAGGTCATCAATATGCTCTGATAAATGAACTCAGATTTCATTAGGATTTTCTCGATGAAGAGAGTTGGTATTTTTTTAAAAAAATCTAGTCTGATTGTACAAGTGCCAATTGAAATAATACATTTTCAGATTGATAATTAATCCAGATAAAAAAAGAGGAATAGTACAACTTTGAACTACTTATTCTAGCCAAAATTCTAAATACTCTGAACACTAGGACCAATACATTTATATCAAGGTCAAAGCAGTGCTAGGAATGCAAGCTGATTAACACAACATGATTAACACAATATTGGGACATACTATATAATTATTTCTGTTGACCTTGTGGTCTGATTCTGAAAAAGTTGCAGGAAAGAGCCTATGAGTCTCAAAGAAGAAGCACAAGGAGATGATAATTACAGTTTTGTTTTAACTGCCTTAATTAGGAGTGGGAAGAAATTCATTTGATTCATGTGCAGATTTATTTGTATATTTTTCAGACTAATATACAAAACACAGTTATTTAACATTTGAATTCCCAACTTTTGCAGTACAATTTTTTTAAAAAAAATACAATAATTAGCATATTTAATATATTTTCTTTGACATGAATTAGTGCCCTTTGAAATAAGGTTTCCCCAGGATCCAGATGGTCCTCCAGTCTATTATTGTTTAGCCAGGCGTTTGATGAGGGAGAGGGAGACCCCTTTCTTTATCACACTTGCCATCTTTTACCTTTATCTTTATATTTTTAAAAAATTATTATAATTTCTTTGATTGCTGAGAGTCAGATGGCATTCAAATTTAATAGATTACTTTTAGTAGTAGTAGTAATGAAATGTGTGTGACAATGTCAACATGCAAATGCTATGATTTAGGTACTGACGATAGGATGCAAATTCATAATTATGTCACTACATTGGCCATTGTCTTGATTTGCTGTGGATGCCATTGGGCATAGTAAGATGCACTGGGAGAACTGAATTAAGACTTGTTTCACATTTCACAACACTGTCTTACTATTTAGTGCATTAGGTGCAAATGGGATGTATACAGTGCAGTTCCTTCCTCTTTTACCCAGAGATCTTTTGTATTATTTTTTGTTGGATACTTTGTCTTGTACATCCCTCCCAAGTCACTTTGTCTGAAGTTCTCCATCATTAATGTAATTGATTTCCTGGATAATCATGAAGCAATATGTCTTCTACATCCTCATTATTGTTTCCCCCAAATCTGGGAGATAGATCCAGTGCACATAAATACCAAGCCTCAGCTGGACCTGAGGGAAGCGTATTACCAAGGAAGAATCAAGAAGGGAGATGAGTGGAAAACAGCCTTCAATTGCCCCCTGGATCCGACAGAAAAGTGAACTGTTCTCAAAACAAAAGGATAATTAATAATTGGACAATGTGACCAACCAAAAGTGGGGAGAAAGGGAAGCTATTGTTTAACTATACAAGCACTGCAAGGGAAAAACCAGAGTTTATTTCGATTCTTCAGTACCAAAATGATGTCTCCAATAAAGTTTTACTTTTGGAATTTTAAAGTTTCTGATAGGGTGTACTTTTCTTGGGTTCACTAGTTGGAATGCTGATATTAAACCATCTGTCTCCTTATCAACCCCAGTGCAGCCTACTGGGTCACCTCTGAGAGTGCTGTGAGAGGAAAAGAAGGACGATGTCTAGTGCAGAGCGAAAAGCGGAGAGGTCAACAAAGGCTGGGATGACCCCTTCAAAAGAAGCACTGGTGGGGACTTTGATGGACTCTGGAACGCAAGTGGTTGTGACTCAATCCAAAGGGTGAACGAAGAAAATGGGGCAGCCACCAGCAAGAGGAGGGAGCTGCAGCCAAAGCCCCCCTCCTTGAACTGAAAGAACCATGGCAGGGCAAAGTGGGAAAGGCCACTGAGACGGAGTTCCTTCTGATCCCACCTGGGGTGGCAGTGACCCAGGGATCAAAATGGAGGGCCAAGAGAACCGTACTTTGGTAGAAACAGGTGGAGTGGAAGTGCCTGATGGCATGCTGTAGCCCTTCAGTGGAACAATTGAGAGAGAGATTCATTGGGATGGAGATGCATGGAGCTGCATCAGTGCACCAAACAACACTGGGGTCAGGAGTGGGAACTGGTGAAGCCCAAGCCTCCTTGGGCCCCTCACCTTTCTGGTCTCAACCTGCAACAATGGGATCAGTGGCTCCCACAAGCAATCCCACAGACTACATGCTGGTCTGGGACAATCGAGAGCCTCCTCCCTTGAGAGTGATGTTTGACAGGAACCTGGAGAAGTTATCTTACTTCCTAAACCAAGTGTGGAACCCCTTTGACCACACTTGACAGATGGGGCTGACTATCCAGATGACATTGCATGCATGAACACCTTCTTCATAAGCCTGGAGGGAGAAGTGGCAGACTGGGTAGTATTCCTTCACGACAAAAGAGCTCCAGAGTTGGAGAACATTGATACCTTCATGAGGACCTCCAGGCCAGATTCAGGGACCCCTCAGTCACCTGCAGAGCTGAAGCAGAGATCTGGACCATCAGGCAAGGAACCACACCAGTGGTTGAATATATCTGAGAATTATGAGGTCTGGCAAGGAAACTAGGAGGGTGGCCGGAATGATTGCTGGTCTACCAATTCTGAGATAGGCTGAATCAGGAGCTGTAAAAAAACCTGCCTTCCCCAAGAAATTCTGGATGAGCTCCACGCCTAGTACCAACTGGCGACTACAGTAGAGTTAGATCTGGTGGAGTACAAGCAACATGCTGGGCTCAAGAACCAACCCTAGAGGAGCCAGGGGAGACGGTCACTGGGATGGAAGACCATTGGAGCCCGCTCCTTGATCCCAAGGAAAACCTTACAGTGCTCAGCGGGGGCCTGTTTCCAGGAAGGACCATCAGGTCAGAACAACTGCTAGCATCCCTGTGAGCCCTGAGCCAGCCAAAGACCAAGAAGGCATTGAAGAAGATGAAGGAGAAAATGCAGATGGCATATCAGATCATGGAGGTCTTCCTCCCCATCATGCCATGGACTGTGAAATTGAGATATTACCAGGAGGCAAAATTGCCTAAGCCCAAGATGTACACAATGACCCCACCTCAGGGAGATGGAGGAGCTGAAGAGTTTCATAAACAAGAACCTAGCTAGAGGAGTTGTCCAGTCAGCTAAATCTCAGGTGGCAGCCCCTGTACTTTTCAAGGAGAAGAAAGATGGGTCCATGAGATTATGCATGCATTTCTGTGGAATTAATGGAGTGTGTGTCAAGAACATGTACCCCTCCCCCTCATGAAGGACCTGCTGGGATACTTATCCAAAGGGAAGATATTCACCAAGACTTTAGGGAAGCATATTACAAAGTAAGAATCAAGAAGGGAGATCAGTGGAAACAGCCTTCAATTGCCCCCTGGGTCCAACAGAAAAGTGAACTATTTTCAGAACAAAAGGATGATTCATAATTGGACAAGAGTAGGGAGAAAGGCAAACTATTGCTTAACTATACAAGCATTGCATGGGAGAAACCAGAGTTGGTTTTGATTCTTCAGTCTGAAATGGTGTCTCAAATAAAGTTTTGCTTTTGGGATTTCAAAATTCATGAGAATGTCTATTTTTCTTGTGTTCGCTAGTCAGACAATTGACACACTCATCACATTCCAGCCACATGATTTGATGTGAAATTGCCCCATGTTATAATGGATTTTCTAAAAGCCAGAAGGAAATACGTCAGGAAATTGTGCAGCCGGTATCCAGAGTTTATTTTGAGATGCTGACATGAACCAGTTTTATATAAATAAATATATTTAAATAAATAATATAGGCAAACAGGAGCATCATCAGGTAAATCAACATAACAGGAACATCATCAGGTAAATTAGAAAGCATACACAGCACAGAAAAAAAAGGCGGGAAACAAGGAAAGTCCACCTTTTCACTTACAGCAACTAATCACAGCTCAGGTTGTTCGGGCAATGGCCAGCTCTCTTCAACCAATTAGCTGTAACTGTTCACTGCTACAGCTATTAAATTTTTAATATCTTAACAGGATATTAATACCCACCACAACTGACCTTATTAGGCCTTATTAGTGGATAATAAAGTGATTTGGGATGAACTGAGACATGATAGAGATTGGAGCCTTATCCACATCACAGTTGCCTTGCAGTACTGAATAGGTGGGCAGAATAACATTTGGGCTCCAGCACAAGTCTGAAAGCTCAGAAAATTAAACCTCTGCTTCCAGTGACCAATCCAGATTGGATCCTGTAAAATAACATTACCCTCTATTAATCCACCATGTCTATGAGAAAATAACCTTGGGGTGCATTTTTCTGCTCCATTCCTGAAGAACTTTTGACCATGTTATGTTGCTTCAAAGCTCCTGAGATTTTGAAATGTCTACTTCAGGTTGTTGCAAGTTGGCTCCTTGATTTGTTTGCAGAGGCAAATATGTCCTATTCACTAAATCAAGGGTCACTACAATCACAGCTTCCTTTTAGAACAACCTTTACTATAATGACAAGTAGCCTTGTAAATAATTATTTTGCCAAAACCCAGGAGAACTGTTGTGGTTTTTAAGATTACATTCTGGATCTGAGGGAGAAATGGAGACTGGAAAATAACAAATCAGTGCACATGTGGCCATTTTAAAAACAGGAAGCTTAGGGGAAAAACAGTAATTAACAAACTATCTAACTTGAAAATTCATGCATCAATTTGTATCTTGTTAACAGGCTTAATCACTTTATAATCATCCACATTTTTAGCTCCCACTGAGGAATAATAAGGCAAGAAAAAGAAAAGGCAGAGGCTGCCCAGCATTTAGTTTTTTCTCAAACTGGATATTGAGACAGGTTTGGTCTACCCAAATTACACTTCAGACTCAAACTAGTTAGAAACAACTATTCACTCAAAAAGGCATTCAGCCAGGAAGCGGTTCATATTATTCTTGCTGAATGGACATTTGCTCCATTTAAATTGCACTTCTATTTGATGCTTTTCATAGAAAATTAGCACACTTTCCTTGAAAGCAGCAAATACAAAGCAACAAGTACATTTGAGGTTGTTGCTCATGATGGGTTGGATTGGGACTGAAGAGACCTGGCTCAAATCATCTTTCAGTTATGATTTTCCCAGAGAAACCTGGACACAGTCTTGCTCAGCCCTGCGTGCTTCACAAAGTTTGTTGTGGCAAGACACAAAGCTTGTAAGCAAAATAATAGCACTGGGATGAACTGAAGTGGAGATCCTACAACAGTGGGATAGTAACCTGAGAACAGAAAGATAGACTCAAGCTAGCATGTGTATTTTGTATTAAAGGGAATGGCTTTTTTTTCTTTGCAGTCCCATGTTTTGTTTATGCTGTGCAGCAAGTCACATTGCTTCCTGTGCTGTTATTGATACAATTTCCTTCTCTCGTTTCTAAGACCTCTGAAGCAATACTCATGCAAGTTGACTGAATCAAAAAAACCTTTATTACAGTAAAAACACCAAACATAAAGAGTGTGGGGTAAAAAGCATAAAACATAAATCAGAATAGAAATTATATATCAAAAGCTAAGAAATCGAAGAAAAAAGAATCTAAATGGAAGTGTGGGAGCAATAGATGGGCATAAGAAAGCATGGCAAAATAAATCTCAAATCAAATCTTTATTATGGTCATAGACCAGCATAAGAAGGGTGGAATACAAACAATAGTTTTAATAGCTGATAAGCTCCTATAAGAGGTCTTACCTCTTCTGGTTTAACTTAGGCCCCCAAAATGCCAGCCAAGGACAAGAAAATGGATTATAACTGTGAAGAATTGTTGGAAGAAATGTCCATCTGTGCTCAGTTCCCAGTGGAGAGAAAGACAAAAGAAACATGGAGACTCTTGGAAAGATGGTTTAATGGTGGACAGAACCACATCGGGTTTTTGGGTCCTGGACAAAAAAGAGCACATGGGTGAGAGAGAGAGAGAGAGAGAGAGAGAGATCCTCTGTTGGGCTTTGAATTTGAGCTTGTATTCTGATTGGTTGTTAGATTCTCATGTGGCCCTGCAGGGTAACTTTGTAGGTTGTCTTTTGACTCCCAGGCCTAGTTGAATCTTGCTGGGTGATGATGTAATGAAGAGGGTTTGGGGTAAATCCTATTATGGATGAGGGCTAATCCTACCTTTGTTGGATCTTGGATGAGGGCATTTGCTTATGAATAGACCTAGCTATCTCTATTTCTTAAGTGCTGACATCTGCTGTGGGTTATTAAGGGGGGGGG
>JANHFM010040444.1:0-10138 GCA_032468115.1 Grayia smithii
TTAATCAGTGGAACAACTTGCCTCCAGAAGTTGTGAATGCTCCAACACTGGAAGTTTTTAAGAAGAGATTGGACAACATTTGTCTGAAATGGTATAGGATTTCCTGCTTGAGGAGCGATTTGAACTAGAAGACCTCCAAGTTCCCTTCCAACTCTGTTATTCTATATATTCTAAAGATTTTCCTCAGGGTGCTGGGCTCTTACAATCATTCCTCATATTGTAAAGCTCTTGTTCCTGGTTGAATTCCTTTTTCATTCATCCTTGTTGGTCAAGGCCAAAAAGCCTGGGATATTCTTGATGCTTGTCAAAGTTTTCTTTGGCTGCAAATCCAAGACAAAAGAAATAACATTATGGTGCAATCTGCTCCTCATGTAACAATTCCATGTAAAGAGAGCAACAGAAAAGCTCTCACTCTGCAACAGTTCCTGTTTGTCATACGTTCAGTCCAGACATAGAACACAGTGATAATTCAAAATTAGGTCTCTAATCAAGGTCAGAATATGTCCTCCTACATTTCACAGATAGGCTTCTGTCTTAGAAACCTGTTCTCACCCCATATTCACATCTCAATACATCCATCCCAGCAGCGAGTGATAAAGGGAAATTTCCAACCTCTGAAATGCTGTTCTGCCACATATATTAATTTATTCAAAGCTTGCTGCCACAGCCTGTATTCATGAGCTATACAAAAGGCTGCTGCTACTGCGCTTTATGCTGCCTTTACAAGGAAGAAGGCTTTCCAATACATAGTAATAAAAATTCCCTTTTGACTTGCAATTATAAACATACCTACTGTTCAAACACTTTCAACAATCTTATCTTTCAAGCAAGATATTGCCAATGGTAAGGAATAATGCTGAACGTTGTAATAAAGAATTTCATGCCGAGGCTTCCAGTTTGACTTCCGGTGAATCAGCACAGGAAAATAAAAAAATGGTTATAAAAATGTTGAAGCAGATGAAGGGGTGTAAACGAAAGAACATACTGTGGATTGAATAATGGAAGTTGATAAATAAAGATGTCTGAATGTGAATGAAGAAAGACATGCTGCCTTTAAAAAGGAACTAGATTGATAAGAAGAAGATGCAGAAGAAGAAATAAAAGGTGTTTATTTGTTTGCTTTCTCTTTCTTGTGTTTTCTCCTCCTTCTCACCTCTCCTTTCTTTTCTCATATGATTAATGTTAAAAAATTTTTGTAAGTTTATATGAAGATGTTGTGGAGTGGATTTTATGTATTTCTATGTCTTTATGTTTTTGTTTTTGCTTTTTTGGATGATATTGATTTTTGTTACAGTGGTGAATCTTGGACAAAGTAATATTGGAAGAGAGAAGATTTGGCATTTATTGAAGAAAGGATATATAAATTTATGGATATTGGGCTAAATAAAAACTTCAGCATATTGGAATGATGATGCAAAAGAAAATTTTATATGGATTGGAAAATGAACTGAATATACTGAAAACAAATATGAGAATGAAATATGAAAAAAAAAATTTAATAAGTATATGAATGAAATTGATGGTTCCATATATAAGTGGGGAGTTGTATATAGATAAGATTAGTAAATTGATGTTAAATTTAGAGTTAATTATATTACTAACTTTTTTTTCTTTTTTCCTTTTTATACATGTGTAATTTGTTCCTGGAAGTCGAAGGAGGGAGGGTTATATATTGAATTGAAATGTTAAAGTTTTTTTTTTAAATAATTGGAGTGTAATTGTAAAAAATTTATAAAAAATTTTTAATAAAAAAAAACAACATTTCTTCCCAAATGGGATGAAACCATGGAAGAAGACTTAGATTCAATATTGAATGAGTCCTAATGTCCCCAGAAGCAATGGATGGAGACTAGTCAAGGAGAGAAACAATCTAAAACTAAGCAGGTATTTCCTGACAATGAGAACAATTAATCAGTGGAATGGGTTGCCTTCAGAAGCTGTGGGTGCTCCATCACTGGAGGTTTTAAAGAAGAGATTGGACAACCATTTGTCTGAAATGATATTGGGTTCCTGCTTGAGCAGGAGGTTGGAATAAAAGACCTCTAAGGTCCCTTCTAACTCTGTTATTCTGTTAATCCAGCTTCTTCCACAATGTTGTTATTGGTGTTGCTATTCTGGATGATGGTAGGATTGAGGAAAACCAACTGGGGAAAAATGTGAAATACTGGAACTTACACATCAAAGTTGACTGTTTATGGAAAAATAAATCCAGTGTTATACCAATTATAAATGGAACCCAAAGACTGATATCTAAAGAACGTCCTTGATATCTGGAAGTATTGACTTTATTACCATAAATTTACAAAGCAATCACCCTGCTTACAACTGTCTATATTTATAGTCACTACCTTAATAATTCTTAGTGTCTGATTAGGACTTGAATTACCATCAGTCTTACACTATGAATTTAATTGTTGATTACCCAGACATAATAGATAAAAGTATACAACCGAGAAACAAAATTGAAAACAGAACAAATAATTTGATAAGCAGGATAAAATGAAGATTGTAAACTAGTTTACAAATGCTTCACAGAAATAAGAAATAAACGCTACTGTTCTCTCTGAATTTAGTTTCATGACTTTTCTTAAATAGGTCTTAGCTACCCCATTATCTGTAGGAAATAAACTCAGCCAAAAGTGAATTTTATATTTGAAACCATTCTCAGCTTTCCCATCACATGTCCTTAATAATTACTTCCAAAAAGTGGAGATTAAAATTAAAACTGCTGTCAATCCTCTTTAATTTGACAAAGATTATGTTTCTAACTATTTGGAGATATTGTTTGCTTGTTTGTTTACTAGCAGCAGTTCCCTTGTTAGTTATCGTGAAAATAAAATTTGCTCTTTCTGATGGTGTTAAATAATTCTATACAGAATAGGCAGAATGATCATCTGTTTATATCCTCCCTATCTAAAGAAGCTTTTTCTGACAGTCTATGCCCCATATAATGCAATAATCAACAGAGAGAATGAGCTGACTTGCAGCTTCCTGGAAGCAATTTATGAGCTATTGCCAGAAACAGAATACCTGACAACTGATATTTGGAAGGTCTACATACTGCATATGAACCAATGAATACAATGATAATAGTCTCATCATCTGAAGGGGTTCAATGGGCTAGTTCTAAAGGGATAATGGGTGCAATCTCCTCCCCCTCCCTTCTCCCTCCTCCTCCTCTTCTTCTTCTCCTTCCTCACCTTCTTCTTCCTAATCCTTAAATTAGCCAGAGGAAACCTAGACCAAATACAGGTTCAAGAAAAGAGAATTGATTTGCCACAGGCATCCTGGTATTGCCACTCTAAAACCTGGGATTGATGTGCAAGAGAAAGAAAGAACGGTGATATAAGGAAAATGGATAGAGATAGAGAAGACAGAAGACTTAATTCTTACCCAGCCTGTATTGAAATAGCCAAAGTTATTCTAGTTGATAAGTGATGAAATGGTTATCATTGTGTCCAGTAATAGATGGTTTATCATGCTTAACTGACAAACTTCTCTTTATCTTAAGTTTATATTAGCTAGATATACTGTGTACTGGAGGCTCCTTCAGTGCGCTCAGGAATAAGACAGCAAACCAAGTTTCAGTGCTTGCGGTTTATTTCCTTTGCGGCAGCAAGACAGCTCAATGCATACGGATGAAGTCAGCGTTGAGAGCTGCTGCCTCTCAATGCTTTTGAAACCGAGCGGGCGGCGGCTGCCAATCCCTGGCCGCTGTCTTCCCCATGTGTGGAACCACACCCCTGCCTGCCCTCCTATCGCCGGCCACGTTTCTCTCACCCGTGCAGCCCTACACCCGTCCGCCTAATACCATCACCACACCCTGTGTTTGTAGGCTTGTAGTTGATCTCTTCCGTGATGTGTCGGGTGAGATGTGCTGGAGAAGCCGTCGAGCCTGACAGGCGGCCCCTCCTACCAGGAGCTCATCTAGTGGGAAACAGACAGAAGATACTGGTTAGTATAGGAATTGCTCTCCCCCCCCCTCCAGGCTTATAGGGGTATTGGTTATGATACCGGTTACATAGGTCAGGTGCTTGCACGTTTTTTGCGGCTACCCAAGACGCTTCGCTAGGGGAATACCCTTTCCATTTAACTAGATAGTGTAAACGGCCTCGGATTCGTTTCAAATCTAAAATCCGGGATATTTTGTAGGTATCACCATGGATCGGTCCGGGTCTAGGAGTTATGGGTCTTTGTTTTCCTGCAGGTTTCAGAAGACTCCAGTGAAATACTGGGTGAATACGGCCCAGTGTTGCAGGCAATCGCAATTGCAACGTCACTGGATTGACTATCTTGACAATCGGAAAAGGCCCTACATATTTGGGACCTAGTTTTTTACTAGGTAGTGTGGTTTTTAGATATTTAGTCAATAAGTAAACCAGATCTCCCACTTTGAATGATTGAGGTTCTGCTCGCTTCTTGTCAGCCTGTTTTTTGGAATCATTGGCTGCTTTCTTCAACGCATCTTTCACTTGTGGCCATACTTGACGTATTTGTTCTGCCCACTCCCCCGGACTATTATTTGACGTTGTGGCTAGTGGTAGATCGAGAATTGCAAGGAGCTCCCTTCCTGTCGCTATTTTAAATGGTGTAAAGCCAGTACTTTTGTGGATAGCATTATTGTAAGCTACCTCGGCGAAAGGTAATAGGGTGGCCCAATTATCTTGCTGGTACGTGACATAACAGCGCAAGTACCGCTCGATCATGGCATTAGTCCTTTCTGAGGCTCCGTTTGTGCTAGGGTGAAATGTAATACTTAGCTTTTGAGATGCTCCCAGTAGGGAAACAAATTTATGCCAAAAGCGGGCGGTGAACTGTACACCCCTATCGGAAACAATACCCTTAGGGGCCCCATGTAGACGATATATGTGCTGTATAAACATGTGGGACAGTCTTTTGGCCGTGGGTACTCCTCGGCAGGGGATGAAATGAGCCTGTTTTGAAAACAGGTCTATTACTGTCCAGATACATGTATATCCCTGACTGTTAGGAAGATCGACAATGAAATCCATTCCGATGTCCTCCCACGGTCGCTCTGGCTCTGTTACTTTTTGGAGTAGACCGAATGGTTTCTCAGGTCGTGTTTGGTAATGGCACAGATCGGGCAGCTTGTTACGTATTCTTGGGTTTCTGCTCTCATCTTTGGCCACCAAAATTGGCGTCTAACTAAATGCAGGGTTTTAAGGAACCCGAAGTGACCAGCTTGTTTTACATCATGGCATTGCTTTAAAACCTCCCCTCTTATGGTTGCCGGGACGTAAAGTCGGTCTCTTACCCATGGCAGTCCGTTAGTGTGCTTCATTTCGTTTGAATGTTCTGCAAACCAGGTATCATGTTTTAATGCATTTTGTATCTTTTCCCCCCACGTTTTAATGGTTCGCACGTGTCGTATGGGTTGTACGGGAGTTATGAGGGGTTGTACTATGCTTCCCATTCACTGTTCCATTGTGGCATATGCGATAAGGCATCGGCCAGAAAGTTGCTTCCCGCAGGAATATACTTCAATATGAAATTAAACCATGTGAAATATTGAGCCCACCTGACCTGTTTTGGTGACAGTTTTCGTGGTGTCTGCAGTGCCTCTAGGTTCTTGTGGTCGGTCCAGACCTCAAACCATTGAGCTGCACCTTCCAATAGATGCCTCCAGGTTAACAATGCCCACCTAATCGTGAACGCCTCTTTTTCCCACACTGTCCATCTTCGTTCAGTATGGGTGAGTTTTCTAGATGTATAAGCACATGGCCCCAACACCCCCTCTTGACGTTGTAATAGAACGGCTCCCACCGCAACATTGCTAGCATCCACTTGTACGATAAATGGCAACGATGGATCAGGATGCCTTAATAATGGTTCAGTGGAAAACTGGGTTTTTAATTTATCGAATGCTTCTTGGCATTCAGAGGTCCACACGATGGCCTGACCAGGTTTTGGTTTTGTATTTGATGACTTGGTACATAGCAGATATGTTAGCGGCAAAGCTATTTGAGCGAAAGAGGGTATAAACTGACGGTAGAAATTGGCAAACCCCAAGAAACTCTGTAATTGTTTACGTATTCTTGGGGGTTGCCAATCCAGTACTGCCTTGACCTTGGTTAGATCCATTTCGATGCCAGCATGGGAGATTCGATATCCTAGGTAATCAATAGAGGTTTGGTGGAATTCGCATTTGGAGGCCTTTACAAACAGCTTAGCCGCCAAGAGTTTTTTCAATACCTCTCTAACCAGTTTGATATGCTCCTCCCATGTCTCTGTGTATATTAAAATGTCGTCTAAATAGACTAGGATGCCTTTATACAAATGCTCATGCAGGGTTTCATTAATCAGTTGCATGAATACTCCAGGTGCACCCTGTAGCCCAAAGGGCATCACCTGGAACTGATAGCTCCCTAGAGGACATGTGAACGTGGTCTTCCATTCATCCCCTGAACGTATGCGCACTCGATAATAGGCTTCACGTAGATCCAATTTAGTGAACGCACGGCCTGTTTTGAGCATGGACAGTAGGTCTTTCAAAAGAGGCAGAGGATAAATATGTTCAACGCAAACGGCGTTAAGGCCCCTAAAATCTACGCACAACCTCAGCCCTCCATTTTTTTTTTCTCAAAATAATACTGGAGCGGCCATACGAGATCTACTTGGGGTAATAAACGCCCTAGCTAAGTTTTTATCAATGTATGCTCTTAATTTGTCCAATTCCGCTGGGGTCATAGCATACATTCTGGGCTTGGGTAACTTCAGACCAGGAATCAGTTCAATAGCACAATTGGTTGCTCGATGTGGAGGCAAACAATCACATTCTTTTTCATCAAACACCTTCATTAAATCGTGATACTCCCTTGGAATTGGGTGACTACCATCAACTGTATGGAGTGGCTCCTCACCCCCTTTCACATGGTCTGAGGCCGGGTTGGGGCCTTCCTCTAGTCTAATATGTCGGGAGCCCCCCTCCCACCAGATCGTTGGCCTCCACTTATCAAGCCAAGCTAACCCTAGTATAATGGGTTCTATCATGCGGTCTATCACTATAAACCGTATGTGCTCCCAATGTCCGTTAATCTCCATTCGTAGGAGGTCGGTCACATGGGTAGCTGGAGCATCTCCTAACATAGTCCCATCCATCTGTTCAAACTGGATGGGAACCCTCATTCTATGTGTACCTATTTGCAGTTGTTCAACTATGGATTTTCTGATGAGACAACCTGGTACACCCAGAGTCTATCAACGCATCTGATGCTACTACTTGTGCGGTATCTACATTTTTTAATTGCACTTTAATCAGGAAGGGGCATACAGGATCACTTACCATAGGGTCTGTGACGTCCCCATCCGAACTGTCTTCTGACATCTCTGCTGGTGCTCCCGGTCCACCCACAGCAGTGCTTCATTCCTTGCTGTCCCTGGATGGCATTGCTGAGGCTACTCGGGCTCTTGTGGTAGGGGTTGCTTGTCCCTTTATTCTCTGTGATTTTGAAGCCTCTCGAGACAGCCGTGGGTCTGGGGCTACTGGTGCTGTACAATCTGCTGCTCTATGGCCCTCCTGCTGACGCCGAAAGCAACGGAACGGCACTCTACCAGCTGGTGAAGGAGCAACTGGAGTTCCGCTGGCAACATTCCTCCTCTCTCGAGCCATGGGCTGCCGGCGGTCTGGACTGCGGCGTGCTTGGAAACCCCCAAACTCAGGCCTTGAACGGAATTCCTGTAACCCTAGATCTAACTCAATAGCAGCGGCAAACCACACTGACAGCTAAGGCCCCAGCCCTTGATACACACATGCCTGTCGCAGAGTGCGATCCAATCCGGCTCGGAAGTGATGCACTAAGAGTCGTTCAGGCCATGTTCTTAATCGTCCAGCCAAACTTCTGAAGTCCTTTACGTACTCACGGGCTGGCCTACCCCGTTGTTTTAAACCCATAAGCTCTCCTTCAGTTTGTTGAGCCTGGGACTTATCCTCAAAGTGACGTCTTAAAGCATCTAAAAAACCCCCAATGCTAGCTAGATCCAGGGAGTGATCGTTATGTAAGGCCGCTACCCAATCCGCAGCCTCCCCCGTGAGAACAGCTGCCACAGCCCCTACAATGGCCCATTCAGAGGGATACAACGTATGATAAGCATTGATATGGCCAAGGACTTGTCTGAGGAAAAACGCAACCTTATCCGGATCCCCATTGAACGTTGCATGCAGCAGCGGGGGACCCCACACCGGGTGTTGCTGCCAACTAGGTGGGTAAGGGAACTCGTGCGCCTCCGCACTGTGCCATGGCGCTCTACCCGGTTCTGCTAGCCCCTGCTCCACAGGGCGATGACCTCCCCCAGACTGCCGTTCGTGCTCTGCTTCGGGTGGTGCAGTTTCCGTTGAGGGGACTCGATGTTCCATAGACAAAGCAGTTATCCCCATAACTTCCTGTCGTTTGTTTCCAGCCACTCTGTTCCCTGGGAAGTGCAGCTTTGGACTTGCCAGGTAACGCCTCGGTTCACCACTAGGCCAAGGTCTCCATGGAGGGGACCCGTGAAAATGTGACTCGCCAAACTGCGGTAATTAGTGATTGAGTTGGATTTTTTGTTAATATATTATTAAATTCATAAATATAAAATCGCAAGTAACACAATAAAATTCTTAATAATTTATTCTGGTAATGTATTCATATTAGAATAGGATGAGATTCAGCCTTTTTTGGGAAGGGATCAGGGGTGGGTTCCACCTACCTTTACTACCGGTTTGCAACGGGAGCACGTGTGCATGCTTCTGCATGTGTGTGCTTCTGCACATGTCCAGAAGCTTCTGCACATGCATAGATCTTCCATGATGACCTTGGGGCAGGTGGGCGGAGCCTCTCACCGCCATTACTACCAGTTTGCAAGAACTGGACCAAACAGGGAGCAACCCACCACTGGAGGGGATCTGACAAATCTAGCAATGGTTTCATAACTTTTCAAACTTTATAATATATGTTTATATTGGAGAAAGCTGTGTGCTAAAAATCAGCTTGCTAACAGAAAAATGTGGGGTCTTTGGTGCTCTCTGAGCTTGGTTGTTTTCTTGCAGACATTTTATTACCAAACTAGGTAACATTATCAGTGCTAGAATGGAGTGGGGTTTGCTCTCTATTTATACACCAGTGGCTTGGTGTATCAGTGTTGGTAGGAGTGTTCTTGGTGATTTCTTGATAATAGTTTTGTTTACTGTTAGCTTGTTTGTCTGAGTTGTTCCTTTACTGGGGCATTGTTTACTTGATTGTTGATCTACTGTTAATCAAAGTGCCAGTCTTTGCTCATCTGATAGGTAGTAAGTAGATTGTTTGGTCTTTTTGTTTCCTTTTGGCTTTTTGAGTGTCTTTTTTTTTTAATGTATTGGAAAGAACTTGATAGGCAAATAAAAATGACAAATCCAGTCTAAATATCTGGCTGACTGTCCAACCAACATAACAATGCATTATAGCCACCAATTTCCATAGACCATGTCGTTAGTAGAATGCCATGTTAAATGAAAATGAAATCCAAAGAAGAATTTACCTGTATTCTTCAATTGCTATGAAATAGCCCTTCTTTCTTTGAGATAACATTAACTTTGCTTAAATGTGGAATTCATCTGCTTGTTTTGTATGTTTATGATGAAAGTGGATTCTAACTGCAGAAATGATGAAAAGTGTACTGTCATGATAAGTCGAAATTATCATGGACTGATCAATGAAACTTCAAAGTTCAGGTTTCTACAGGAGGAATCAGCTTTCATTACAGCTTTCATTGCTTATTAGTATGTCTTCCTCAGTTCTGAAGTCTGTTCCCAGCATCTTCTCTTTGAGCTATTTAAATTCTAAGAAAAAGTCTTTTCCTAGATTTGTTGATGAAGATTCACCAAAGGATGATACAAATTAGATTTTATTGAACCAGATAAAAGAGACAGATATGAATATTATTAAGATAGAGGTGAAGATTCAAACCTATATGTATACTTTATGTAAAGTTTACATAAGTTACATAAGTTAAATTTACATAAGTAAAGTGAGTTACTTAAAAGTAACTCACAATTTTAGTTCAATAGCTATTTTGACCCTGCTTTATAAGCAGGAGTGAAATCCAGCAGGTTCTGACAGGTTCTGGAGAACCGGTAGCGAAAATTTTGAGCAGTTTGGAGAACTGG
>JANHFM010040468.1:0-10138 GCA_032468115.1 Grayia smithii
CAATCAATGGAGTTAACACCCACTGTTGAGCTCTCTACACAGCGTGAGGAAAAAGAACGTTCAGGTAAGACCAACGTTATCCATATCCTCATCTAACGTGACCCTCCCATCATAAGACCACATGAACCCCTTATAAGCAGAAGAACATCAACACTGACATTCACTAAATTCTGCTGAAGATGTAACCTAGCCTGGTAATGAAACATTTGTAAACCAACCCACAAGCTCGGAGATTGACCCTTCACTCTCATTATTTCACATTCTCTGGCATACACTTGAAACCACAGTTTATTCTGCTGTAATCTAGTTTGCAAATTATTAATTTGTTGTCTGATTGTCATATGCAGTTCAACATTTGCAAGACATTTTGGTAATTATCATTAATGGATCATTGCCCTTGATGCAGGGCATAGCCCACTTGACTACTACATCTTTCAGTGACCTTGAAAGTTATCTAGAATGATTTGTAGAAAATCTTGCTGCCTGACTCACCATAAATAATTCACGTGGAGGATAGAAGCTTAGAAATTGATCCTAGACTTCCTCAAACTTCTCTGGCAAACTTCCATGAAATTGAAGGTGTATTGGTTGACCTGCAGTCTGTTGAAATGTTCTTGAATGAGACAAACCTTGTCTGATTGCTCTGATAGTCTTGCATAACATTGTGCAGATTTGCCATTTGTATATCTATTCGCAGTGGGCTTCCCCAAGGATCTGCTACTGTTTGCATGATCACAGAGTTCAGTGCCTCTCTGATTAGAGAGCAGTGAAAGTTTGAGTCTTTCAAGGTATGCCATGTCAAGAATCAAACCCTCTCGCTTCACCTCAGTTGTTATTCACTTTGCAGAGTGGTTAGGACAGATGGTCAGGAGCTTTCATAAGAATGTTATTCCCTCCAGACATGATAACACCAGTGAAAGAAAAGCAAGTTTTATTTTACTGAATCTTGTGACTATTCAGTACCAATAGAAGAGAATATTTGGCTCAAGGTTGAATTGTGGGATCTTGGGTTTTCTCTAAGTTTGGTTGTTTTCTAGCAGACATGTCATTATCTAACTAGATGATATCACTGCTAGTAGGGAGTGGGGCTTGCTTTCATTTTACTGTATATATTAGTGGATTACTAATGTTGGTGGGAGTGATCCTGATGGTTCCTTGAGTGGGCTGTAGTTACAGAGGAGACCATTTTCGCCCTCCTGGAGTGCTCCAGGAAGGCCTCTGGAGCCTGTGGAGGGCAAAAAACGAACCTACCAGAAATCTGGAAACGGAACATTCTCCCTAGAGCTGGATCGAGAGCATCCAGACTGGGTAGTAGCCCTATGTTCTGTCTGGGGACTGAGCACGTGATCTTTATTTGCATCTCTGGTCACTCTCTCCTCTCCTGGTGAGTCCATAATTTGGCTCCGTCTTCAGAGAGACGTGTAAACGAGCAGCTTCACCACCAATTCTTTCAATCCGGTTAAATGTGAGCTATTTAAAGAGGTGGGGTCTTCACTTTGGGAGATCGCCTCGGCAATCAGACCACCTAAGTGGCCCGCTGGTTAGTGGCCTCGTACTGGCTTCCAACAGCTGAGGTCCACACCAGCTGCATGGAGCAGTAGGGCTGTTTTTACACCGGCTACGATTTGAGCCGGGGCCAAGGCAATCCTGCCGACCAGGCGGAGGTGGACTCAGTCTCCGCCCAGTTACATCTGGGCATACTATGAGCAGCAGGAGCGCATGGGAGTGCATTTTAGGCCGCGACAGCATCAGCCCGACGTGGGCCGGTTTGCCTTCTGTTGAGTGGAGAATGGCGGTGCGTACACCTTCCACCAACCAGCAGGCCCTGACGGGACAAGAGAGCTCCCCAGGTCTGAGTCATGGGCACTCTAGCCAGAGGGTGGCTGCAAAAGGGGCACCAACAAGGAGCCAAATACCCACCCAGAGTGGCAAGAGAGGCTCAAAATCGGCCAAAAAAGACACAAAATGGTGTCAAAAGGCCTTGGAGAATGAACTGGCTAAGCTCCAGAAGGCTACTCAAAGCCAGGAGCTCATAGATCTACCATGGGAGGAGCGTAAATTTTCCACCCTCAAGGAGAGGAGGCATTGGATCCTATTAATGACCTGAATCCTTTGCAATCAACTTCTTACAGTGCCTGGTCACCAGATGGGGCCAGGGAGTCGTCCTATTCAACTTTGAGAGAGGTTTTGGATAGAGCTGAGGCTTTTGCTTTTGCAAATCCCTGTTTGCCTGCAACAAGTTCTGCATAGCCACACCCTTATTCCAGTCCCGGGCCTGCAGCGTCTTACATACCTGCTTCAGCGGGGATCCGCCCACAGGAGGAAGCTGGATCAGAAGTGCCTGATTATCTGAAGCAACTGATTTCCCAAGCTATTGCACAGGGAATTGCTGCAGGCTTGCAGCAGGGGGACCAGCCTTTCCAAGGGGTTTCCCTTTCTTGACCACCCCTTTTACATCCTATGCCTCCAGAGGCATGGCTGGGCCCTCAGACCATTCCATCAGAGGCCCATTCTGTCAGGAGCGGTGCCTTCTCAGCTGAGGAGGGGAAATTTATGGAACCTTTCTGAGGATGAGGGCATGGATCAGGAACCCTCTCCATTTACAGGGCTTTTCAAGCCAGATCTATTCAAGTCCATACTGCGTAAGGCTAAGACCATTACGAATCTACAACCCGATTCTGTTCCTGACCCAGCTCCATCTACAGGAGGCTCGGGTCATGGACTCTTCTCAGAGCCAGCAGTCGAGGCTGAGGTAGTGCCATCACCCAAATTATTTTTGGGCAGTGTCCAAAGACAATGGACCAACCCTGAGGCAGGGATTCTTCCATCTAGAATAGAGAAGAAGATTTATAAAATAGCTTCAGAAATGGCAGATATTTTACAAGTACCTACAATGGATAAGCCGTGGCAGTGCTGACATCTGTGGCCTTTCTCCCTACGGATGCCATAGATTGTTTGAGACCAGATGACAAAAAAGCTGAATTGTCTTTGTGTAAGATCCATCAGGTTGCAGCCTGGGCAGTGAAAGCTGCCACCTCTGCTTCATTCTTCAGTCGGACTTTCCTGCTCTGGCTTTGCCAGATGAAGGAACATATTCTACCTGAGGATATTGGTGTCCATCTGGACATTAATAAGTTAGTAGCTGCAGCTGAATCTTTTGCAGATGTGACCTTGAATGTGGCTAAGTTTGAATCAAGGTCCATTGCATCACTATCCATCACCTGCTCTGGCTTAAACACTGGTAGGCCAATAATAAAAGCATGGAAATTGGCTCCAGCTCCCTTTACAGGCGATAAATTATTTGGAGAAGTTCTGGATCCTATACTGATTGAAACCAGGGGCAAGGGCAAGGCCATGCCCTCTCTACTTGATTGCCGGACATCACCATATTATAGGCCAGGGGTCTGCAACCTTAAACACTTAAAGAGCCATTTGGACCCGTTTCCCACAGAAAAGAAATTGCCGGGAGCCACAAAACCTGGGTGGGTGTGGCCAACTCGACATCACTCACTCCCACCCAGTCACATGACACCTCCCCCCAGCCACGCTTACCCAGGTTTTGTGGCTCCTGGTGTTACCTTAGGTAATCACCCTTACCTCCTCAGGCTAGGCGAGGAATGACTGGGAGGGGAGGGTAAGGGGCGCGGTCAGCCAGTGGTGGGTTCAGCAGACAGGGAGCCACAGCAGGGGGACAAAAGAGCCACATGCGGCTCCAAAGCTGCAGGTTGCAGACACCTGTTAGAGGCGGCAGTCTTTTCAAGCCCCAGACCAGGGCCAGGACTATTAACACTTCCAGCAGCCATACCCCAGCTGGCAGGACAGACAGCCTGAGCAATTGAACTTCAGGAGTCACCATCAACCTCAGGGTAAGCGGCCCTTTCAAGGGGCTGGAAGTCACCTTTACCACCTTGCAAAGTGACTGCAGGGCCTATTGGTGGCCAACTCAACCTCTATTTCCATCAGTGGGAGGCCACAACTTCAGACACATGGGTACTCACCATGGTAAGTTTAGGATTGGTGCTGGAATTTCTCTCCCTCCCCCCCCCCCAATTCTTTCTCGGCTGCCCCATTTCCAGGGACGATGCCTGTTGGAGACAGCGATTCAACACTTACTGGAGATCCAGGCTATCAAACCTGTCCCTCAAGACCAAAAGAGACAAGGGTTCTATTTGATTCTATTTGTGATCCAAAAGAGTTCCAGGGGATGGAGGGCAATTTTAGATCTAAAGCGCCTGAACCAGTGTCTGGAGTTCAAACAATTCAAAATGTAGTCATTCAAATCTATTTTGGACAACACACGTGAGGGCGACTTCCTCACCTCAATAGACTTAACAGAACCTGCATGTTCCAATCAAACTGGCACACAGACAGTTTCTTAGCTTTGCCTATTTGGACAGACATTACCAATACAGAAACATGCCATTCGGCCTCTCATCGGCACCGACAGCCTTCACGAAAATATTGGTGGCTCTGGTGGCACATCTGCACTCGGTCCCTATCAGAGTCTAATGCTACCTGGACGATATTTTGATCCAATCCTCTTCGGCCAAATAGGCGAAGATGGATCTAGGGACCACAATACGGGCGCTTCAAGAACATGGCTTCTCCATAAACCACAGGTCACCTTTCTCCAATGACCAAATTGCTCCACCTGGGTGCCTTAATATACACAGCAATGTGCCAAGTCTCCCTCTCTCTGGAGAGACACAACAGTCTTCAGCACCTAGTCAGGCGCATTATGGTTATGAGAGCAGTTCCTCTATCACTCCTGTCGCAGCTCCTCAGCAAAATGATGTTGTGCATCATTTTGTCACAAGTATATTCATAGTCCCATGGGCACAACTACGTGCCAGGACACTGCAGTGGTTCCTCCTGCCATACCAAAGAACTGGAACTCACAGGACAAGGTAAGGCCCTCCTTAAATGTGCAACATTCCTTCCAGTGATGGACATTACCAGCACTCTGCAAAGGTTGCCTGTTTAAGGAAACTTCCCGCATCACCATCACGACAGACCCCAGCCAAAATCTGATAGCCCAGGGCAGGTGGAACCAGGAGGACCTGGTCCACAAGATCAATTGGCTGGAGCTCAGAGCGGTCCATCTGGCTTTCAAGGGCTCCATATCAGGCTACCACGTATTAGTCTTAACAGACAACTTGATGGCCAAAGCGCACATCAACCAACAAGGGGGGACACATTCCAGGTCCCTAATATCAGAGGCGGGTCAGCTGGGTCGCTGGGGAAGCGTCACCTCCTGTTGTTGGGGACAGAGCACATCTCAGCGGCTCTGAATGTGCAGGCAGTCTCAGCAGGGTGACAGTGGACCAGGCAGAATGACACCTACATCCCTCTTTATTTCAACTACTGTCAGATCGTTATGGGACCCCAATCCTGGATCTGTTTGCATCCCCAGAGAATTCCCAGCTACCATGCTTCTTCAGTAGGTACCAGGCACAGGGAGCAGAGGGGACAGATGCCCTCCACATTCCGTGGCCTCCAGGTCTTCTATACATCTTTCTTCCTCTTCCTCTGATCCCATCATTCATCAGGAAGATGTTGGAGGAAAAGTGGAAGTGGTCTTGCTGGCTCCTCATTGGCCCAAGAGGCCATGGTTCGCCGACCTGATAACTCTATCAGTGGAACGACCCTGGAGGATTCTGGACAACAGAATCCATCTCAGCCAGGGGGCCTTGGTTCACCCGAAGCCCCAGTGACTCCAGCTGACCTCCTGGTGGTTGAGTGGCGGGCCTGAGGCTCAAACATTTCTCTCCCAGGTTCATCTAAATTATTAGGGCCTCCAGACGACAATCCACTTCAGAATATACAATGCGACTTGGAGGGCCTTCTGCACCTGGTGCACCAGGTTGTAGGTTGATCCATCGGTGGCCTCGGTAGCCCAGATCCTGGAGTTCCTCCAGGATGGGTTGGATAGAAGCTTGGCACCCAGTACCATCAAGCAACAGATTGTGGCATTGTCCTCCGTTTTATCTATTGAGACACTGGAATCCCTTTCCAGACATCCCACTGTACACAGATTCCTTAGGGGCGCTACTAATTAGTGTCCCCCCAGTCATCCACAGGTATCCCACCTGGGACCTGACTAAGATTTTGCAAGGTCTCACAGGCACCCGGTTCGAGTCTTTACGGTCAGCCACATGGATTTCCTGATGCTTAAAGTGGCGTTCCTCATAGCAATTACTTCGGCCAGGAAGATTTTAGAACTGGTGGCCCTATCAATCAGACAGGACTTATGCATCTTTCATCAGGACAGGGTGATCCTGCAGCTGGACCCTTCTTTCATACCCAAGGTTAATACCTGGTTTCATAGGGCGTAGGAACTGGTTCTACCAAACTTCTACCTGGAACCACAACATGTCCTTGAATGCCGGTGGCATACCTTGGATGTCAGAATGGCCCTCCATATTTATATCAAGCATATGTCTTCCTTCAGGAAGATGGAGTCCTTGTTTGTTTCATTCCAACGTTAGGCAACGTCCTTCACAGTGGGACATTGGCTGAGGGCCTGCACAGCCAAGGCATATTCGGCCAGGCCCTCTCACTGCCTGGCCGAATAATGGCTCATTCTACCAGGAGTGCAGCCACCATAGCGGCGTGGGTGACACAGGCCTCCATTGAGGAGGTGTGTCGAGCAGCCACACGGTCTTCACCCTCACCATTCATTCGGCATAAGTTGGACACCTTCGCTTCAGCCGAAGCGGCCTTTGGGAGGTGAGTCCTCCAGAGGGTCCATAATGCCAGGGACGTAGGACCAGACTGCTACCCATCCATTGAGGGGACAGGCCAACTTTGATATGTCCCACTCTGGATGCTCTTGATCCAGCTCTAGGGAGAATGGGCGTTGGTCTTACCTGAACACCGTTTCTAGTAGAGCTGGTAGAGAGCATCCATCCCCACCCATACTAATGTCCACAATCCAGGAGGGGCTTCTATTTTACAGGTCACAAGTATATTCATCACTTGACCTTTGCCAAACTGGGGACTCACCAGGCGAGGAGGGAGTGACCAGAGATGCAAATAAAGATCACGTGCTCAGTCTCCAGACAGAACATAGAGCTACTACCCACTCTGGATTCTCTCGATCCAACTCTAGGGAGAACGTCCCGTTTCCGGACTTCTGGTAGGCCTGTTTTTCGCCCTCCACAGGCTCCAGAGGCTTTTCTCCAGGAGGGTGAAAATTATCTCCCCCGGAACAACACCTCAATCAAGGAACCACCAAGATCACTCCCACCAACACTAGTAAGCCACTAATATATACAGTAAAATGAAAGCAAGCCCCACTCCCTACTAGCAGTGATGATACCACCTAGTTAGATAATGACATGTCTGCAAAAAAACAATCAAACGTAGAGAAAACCAAAGATCCCACAGTTTAACCTTGAGCTACAAGTATATTCATCGCTTGACCTTTGCCAAACTGGGGACTCACCAGGCGAGGAGGGAGTGACCAGAAATGCAAATAAAGATCACGTGCTCAGTCTCCAGACAGAACATAGAGCTACTACCCAGTCTGGATGCTCTCTACCAGCTCTACTAGAAATGACGTTCAGGTAAGACCAATGCCCATTTCTGGCCTCCGGAGGGTCGAGGGAGCCCATTTTTGCCCTCCTGGAGGCTCCAGGAAAACCTCCGGAGCCTGTGAAGGGTGAAAAAGGGGGCCTACTAGAAGTCCAGAAACAGGCCGTTTCCGGCCTCCGGAGGCTTCAGGGAGACCTGCTAGGCCCAAAATGGGGCATGGGGGGTCACACATGATGCGCAGGGGGTGGTAGGAGCGTGGGGGGGTCACACTCGCATGCACAGTGGGGAAGGGCAGTGCAGGGAATTGCATTATGGGTATGGGCATGTGCGTGTTATCGCGCACGCGTGCTTTTGGCACCCAAGGACAAAAGGTTAGCCATCACTGCTTTATGTCCTTGTTGTGCTGAGTGCCTGGCACTCAGACAAACTGTCAATTTGTCTGAGTGCCAGGCTTCCAATAATTCTCTAGCATTTTTAGAGTTTGGGCTTTAGAGGAATACGGCATGGGGGTAGAACAAAAACAACACAGATACTATTCTGTCTTCATTACACAAAAGAAAATGCCTCCTATGAACATTGGTGACAAAATAGTTAGAATGAATTGCAGAAGTGACATGCTCTATGATTTTCTTTAGTCAGTAGCTTCTTTTGCTGAAGAATCCTCCTTATCACCATTCTATTTAAATCCAATTCTTGAAGTTCAGGAAAAACATTCAAGTGACATATAATGTTAGCTGTCTTGAAAATCTTGACATGTAACATTCCACAATTATTTCTCCCAATTTTTGTCCCTGTGCTTTAATTTTCTCAACTACATCTTCCATATTGGTTAATAAAGAGCAGCTGATTTGTGTTTGTGTGCACATGTGTGATTCATTCTCTGAAGGAAGAAGTTGTCAAAAAGGCAAGTTAGGAATTTCCTAGAAACTCTGTGCTTGGCAAGGTTGTCTCTGAACAGATGTCGGAATAAAGTTTGGCTTTTATCACTTACTGAAGAACTGCACTTTCATACTGGAAATAATCATATTATTTTTTTCTTTGGCTGGGCAAATAATAGTACAGGTTATTTAACATTCAAAATTATGACCAACCACCCCACCAGCTACTTATGACCCCATTTCAAAATTGCAATGGCTGCAGCAGGCCTGCAGTTGTTTGCCCTTATGACCCACCACAGGGTTGCTGCAGCAGGGGCTGCCTCTTTCCTCCCATCCGACCTCACCAGAATCTTGCAGCATTTGGGCCTTCTCCCCACATGCCCATCACAACCCACACTTACCTTCTGAAGCACTCCAGTTGTCATGTTATGGAAGGTGGGCAAGGTGTCCCTAGGCTGTGCAGTGGTGACCAGAACACAGTCACTATTTTGTGGGCAGGAAAAAAGGTGGCCATGCAAGGAATAAGTCATCCTAGCACTCTAGAAAGCCTTAGAGCTCTTCAAAAGTAACTTGTGAGAAGGGTGTTCTGCCTTATGGGCTGAGAATCAAGTCTAAGCCCTGGCAGGACCCAATGGGAGTGGGAAAGGGTCTTTTGGGACCCAAAGCACAGGAAGTAGAGCACAGGGGGACCAAAGATGGGGGAGGCCTTGGGGGAACCAGGGCAGGTGGGCCTGGGCCTGTACTAGGCCTTCAATAGCCTCCCCCATCCAAGAGGCACCCTACACTCCCCTTAAGGACCCATAAATTCATTTTACATTTCACTGGGGAGAGCAGGAATGCGGTGTTGTTAGGCAATACATTTCACCTAACAACTGCTGCGACATGCGATTGTAATGGGCAGGCTCCACTACAATCGGAACTCAAGGACTATCCATATAGTAAACTCAAACAGTTTTGGCTTTACTCTTTTTTCCACTTATTTTAATTAAAATATATAGTCTACAACAGTGGCCCCCAACCTTTTGGCACTAAGGACTGGTTCTGTGGAGAAAGGTTTTTCCCGGACTGGAAGGTGCATTGTTTTATGTGCTGCTTGCATCACGGGGTTGGGGCTTTGCTTGTTTGTGTGGCCAAGGTGCTGACATGTCACAGATCTGTGCCAGTCCACAGATTGGGGGTTGGGGACTCTTGTTCAATAATAATATTGATTCCATTCATTTGAATTTGTTACTATGCAGATGTGCTTTTGTTTAACATACATTACAAATTCTGCTTTTAAACTTTCCCTTTGAGCAAATCATATCCTTGAATTGCAGTATTCTGGTCATGGAAATTACCTTAATATAACCAGGCCACTGTTATGTTTTTAAAATTATATTTGTATAAATATAATTTTATAATAAACTTAATAAATGTATAATAAATTTAATATTTATTTATTAAGAGTTCAGACTCATCCTGTTTATTTCCTATGCTCAATATAAACAATAGATGTCATAAAACTTGTGCAATAATTCTCTTCCTGATCTTTTATTGAATAGTTCAATAAGCCTGTTACAGCAGCTGTTTCACTTCCTGAAATAGTGTACAACAGTGGTTCTCAGCCTTCCTAATGCCGCGACCCTTTAATACAGTTCCTCATGTTACGGTGACCCCCAACCATAAAATTATTTTCGTTGCTACTTCATAACTGTAATTTTGCTACTATTATGAATTGTAATGTA
>JANHFM010040543.1:0-10135 GCA_032468115.1 Grayia smithii
ATGGCGCCAACCCCATCACATACACCTGTATTTGTACGGGGTGTATGTGATGGGTTGGCGCGATGATGTCATCACACTGGGTACTCGTATGTGGGCGGATCTGCATGTGGGCGGACACGCCTGGAGATGGATAGAGGAGTGTTGTCTCAGTTCCTAAGACCATCGGAAATATATGTTTTCCGATGGTCTTAGGTGACCCCTGTGAAAGGGTCATTCGACCCCCAAAGGGGCCCTGACCCAAAGGTTGAGAACCACTGAACTAGAGCATGTGAAACAAAATAATGGATTTAAGCTATCAAAAGGAAGATTCTGATTGCTTTCTAACTTTTATTTATTTATATATTTATAGCCTGCCTTTATTTTTATAAATAACTCAGGCCAGCGCACATTTGTTCCTCCTCCTATCTGCTACTAGAGCAATTCAATATTGAAATCAATTACCCATTGATGTAGTGGTTTTCCCTTACTGGATTGTTCAAGCAGAGACATACTATTTATTTGGAATGTTTAATTTGGATTCACACATTGAGCAAAGAGTTGGATACCTAAGTGGCAGCTTATCAGCTATTAATAAATATTTACTCCTTGATATTCTCAAATACTTCAGTCAAGGGAATGATACAGAAATCCAACACAGAAAAATGCCTTGTTTCTAATTTAATATACCTCTTTTCCAAAAAGAGTGACACCATCCCTGCCATCCTAGAATCTATATACAGGGATGACTGTGTATTATTGTTCTACTCTGTTTTACTAAATTTTAAGTATGTTTAATATCTTATTTTGACATTCCTATGTCAACTTTTGTACAATGTTTAAGACAGTGCTTAGCTCCATACATATATATCTGGAGCGTGAATTCCTTATAACACAAAACAAAAAAGGAGCAAAAAACCCCAAGCCAATTTTGACACCTGTGACTTCCTGGTGAAGGCCCTGAACTTTTCTTGCCAAGATTTCAGAAACGGCTTGTCCTTACCTGCTTCCTACAACTGAGAGGGCCCAAGCCACACTGTGTGAACCCACAGATGTGTCAACTCCTTAGGCCCCTTAATATTTTCTCATTTGTTCCAAGTTAAAAGCCTGATCAAAACCAAATTTAATTGCAACACGGATCTTAGTAGAAGTAGACAGCACTAGTTCCCAGAAACGCAGGCTATTGGTCTGGCAAATAAATCAAACTTTCCAACTCTTCGAAAAAGCAGCTGACTGTATTTTGGGGCATAAATATACACCATGTCAATTACTCCCAACGAAGCATACACAGGATTCGTCAAGAAATTATTAGTTATGAACTTTACCTGGTTCTTTGAAATGCGGGTTTTTTTCATCGGACTTCTCAGTTTTGCAACACAGCCTATTGGTTACAGAATACGGTCTTTTAGCAGCACGTGCAACCGAAAAAATGTGCTTGTCCAGCCTCCTGACAATTTTGCCTGGATGAAAAAGAAACAGGTGTATTAAATTAAAAACGAGAAATGAAGAGGTAACCCATCGCTTGGCTTCTGATTCCTCTAGCTCGAAAGAGAATGGGCAGATGGTCGATCAGGGAAATTTCACGAGACTGAGCGGAAAAGAAGCTCCGTTTCCTAAGGCGAGAAAACCTAAAAGCTTCCTTAGCAGCCAGCAGAAGCACCCACCAACAGCCAGCGATAACTCAGACATGATCGTGAACCGTCCTTGGATTTCCGCGGTCCGACTTTGGGTTTCCGGCTCTTCCGCTCTCCTGCTCCAGCCCTCTTCTTCGCGCACTGGCTCGATGGCAACGCTCGCCCCTTGCCAAGCGGGAGAGGTTGGGTGGCTGAGGCCAACTAGTGGAACCAGCGCGAACTTCAAATAAAGGCGAGAGCGGAGTGCTGGGAGGAGAATAAGGATTGGTTCTTAGGATATGAATTTCTGCTGTTCGCTTCACTGTTCTAGAAACTATTGTCTTCTATTGCAGGGGTGCAAATAATTTTTATTGCCCTTCTGGTGCTTTCCTAGTGTCAATTCATATTTTCTTTAATATGATGCCAATATATTCTAATAAAAATATCAACATGTTTGGATTAGTTCTTTCACTGGAAAAGGTAAAATATATGCTGAATAACAGTGGCAAGCTAGAAAAGTGACCCCTAAAATACACCCTTGTTTTTATTGAGACTAGAATTCCTCAACTGGACAAGCCCCCTTACCGCCCTGTTACTATTAAGAATCTGATAACTACTTTAAATGCCTGCAGATCCACCACTTAGTGCAAATTTGGGGGATTGGACTAGAAGACCTCTAAGGTCCCTTCCAGCTCTATGATCTCAGATTGAAGAAACAACTGCTAAATTGGGGGAGTCCTCCATTTTGGGAAAGGCATCATGCAACAAAAGCAGTCTCTCTTTATTCAATTTGTATTGAAATAGAAATTGACTCTTTTCCCATCCCACAGAGCAGTAACTGTCATTGACAGGATTCCCTCAAAGAAGGCAAATACATCTTAAAGGATGTTAGCAACCTGAAAGAATATGCCCGGGACCCCAGTTTCATTAATGGTGTCCTATTTTCTTACCACCATTGACAATTTGCCATCCCTTCTCCAAAACACGAGCCTAAGGCATTACAGATAAACCAGTTGTGACTGGGATTGCTATTGTGTGTGGTTATAAAACAAAATGCCACATAACTGCACCAACTTGCAACAGCAACTCCCCATTGCAGTTGTAAACCAAAAATTGTTGTTTACCACAAACCAAGGTCAAGCCAAGTCATTCTTTGTCATCCAGCCACAAGCCTTGGTAAGATTTCTGAAGGCTTCACAGGTGGAGGGTGGCCAAAGATGGAGGGAGATAAGATGTGGGAACTTGTAGCACCCTTGGGGCTGTAAGTGCGAGTGGGCTGCCAAGCTCTGGAATTTTGATCATGTGTCCAGTGGCCAGAACTTTGGTCACAAGTTGTAATTTCCTTTATAAAGCATCATCACTTGGGTCACTGAACAAATGTCGTAAATTGAGGATTACCTCTAGGTCTGCACTCATTTAAAAATGTATTTGGTGGAAGCCTTTCAAGGTGATGGCTATTGTGGGTAGAAACAATCTGATCCACTTTGTATCAGCCTTTATTTTTACAAACAACTCAAGGTGGTGAACATATCCAACACATGATTCTCCTATTTTCCTCACAACAATCCTGTGAGGATTGTTGAGAGTCACCCAAGCTGGTTTTCATGGCTAAGGCAGCACTTGAACTCTTGGTCTCTTTGTTTTCTAGCCTGATGCCTTAACCACTAGACTAGACCAAACTGCTGCCATCTGCTTTGTAGTTTCCTTGCTGAGGAAACTGGCAGCTGCTCATGCTCCACCTTGGTTAAAGGACCAAAAGCTTTTCCTGGATTCTCTTCTCAAAGTTCACAAGCAGCCTTTCTGCTCACCTAGCAGGGCTCTTCACCTCACCTAACCCTAACCCTTTCTTCTTCCCCTTCTGCCTTGCCTTCTCCAAATCTATCATTCAATCCCCTCCATGTTTCTGTCTTAGCTTTTTCCTTCCTTTTCCCTACTGACTTCCTTTCCTCCACTCAAACCCTTCCCTATCACTGAGCCTTTAGCACTATCTCTACTAGAATCCAGAGGGCAGGAGTAGAAGGAACTTTCTATCCTGGCTGCTACATACATCTCCAAATATTCCTTTTCTTCTATCTTGCCAACTAGCTTTTTAGCTGAGCAATTTTAAACTGCCTTCTGCCAACCTGGGCTGACTTTTTCTTCTTTCCTGGGTTTTTCTATTTTACTGTCTTTTGCCCCACTATTACCTTAAACCAGTGTTTCTCAACCTTGGCCACTGGAAGATGTGTGGACCAAATCACAGAATTCCCCAGCCAGCTCTGCAGAGCTGGCGGGGGAATTCTGGGAGTTGAAGTCCACACATCTTCCAGTAGCCAAGGTTGAGAAACACTGCCTTAAACAAAATGAAGTTCCTAAAAGAGTGATTGAGATATCTGAAATCTATAGTACCAAAGTCTTTCGAACTATGCCCAGTACCCAACTAATTCCTTTTTACAACAGCTTTTAAGAAGTTTAACTTCTGACAAGGTTTCTTTTAAATAAAAATTATCCCTAAAAGTCCTTTTCCCGTAGCCGTTTGGAATAGCGTATTTTCAACCTCTCTTCAATCTCCTTTGTGGCATGCCCGGGTTCACACATGGCTTCGAGATCGGCTGCTTGTGCTAAATGAGCTATTTTTCCTAACCGGTTTGCCTAAACAAGAACCGGCTTGAAGCTTCAAAATAACTTTGCATCCCAAGAAAGCTGCCCCGAGAAAAAGACCGGCTGCAGGTGTTGCTTTTCACCTCCAAACGCGGCTGCTGCTGTTGCTTTTTAAAATCAGTCTCGAGCACTACGTGACGAGGTGAAGACCTCTAACCATTTGTACCCCGGCACTATCGGCCACCTGCACTAGGAGCAGCCAAACGCGCAGCGCAACAAACGCCCCACAACTTCCGGCCCGGCTAGGGATCCTACGGAAGCGTGCTCTTGGCGCGGCGAAGGAGCAGGAGGGGGCGGGCCTGCCTCCGTCACGCTTTCCAATTGGCTGCATTGAGACCTTCCAACATGGCGGCGCCCGGCTCGCCTCTAAATTGCGAGGACTTCGCTGAGTTTCAGGTACGGAGACGAGAGTGAGGCTGGTAGAGCCCGGCGGGGAGGCGCCCGGGACATTTCCCCCCACCCTCCGCGGTCGGCTGGCACGCGCTGATTCGCCTTCCGATCTGGAGCTGCTGCGCCTCCTCGCTCTCCGGAGTACCTTCGCTCCGTAGAGGGGGAGCGGGACGGGTGGGGACAGCAACGTGGAGCAGACTTCGAGAGATTCTCCACCCATGGAGAAGAGAACAGAAGGCTCGTTTTTTGTTCTTTTTTTTGGGGGGGGGGGACTTGAAGGAGAGCCGGGTTCAAGATGCCATAAAATGTTTCCTTTGCCCAGCACACCCGACAACCGTGCACGTGCGTGGAGGGATGCCTGCCTGGGTGTAGTAGTGTGTTGGTGGTTTTGGAAATGCTGTTCCTTGTAATTTTCTCTAAAATAGAGAATTATTGCATTGCAGGAAAGGAGAGGGTGAACGGTTTGCCTCTCCGGAGGACCTTGGGGATCTCTATTAAAAAACTGAATGTTAGTCAGAGTCCTCCTTCGTCCCGCGAAAAGGCAAGGGTCAAATGGCAGATAATAGGAGGTGGGAACTAAGAGACTATCGGCAAAGAGGGAAAAAGTTAATTTATGGTTCACATTTCTTCTTCCGTTATATTAATTTCTGTAATTCTTATGCTACCTTCAATATGTTTTTAAAATATTGCAAAGGCATAGAAAATGTAATCTTGTTCTTTTCATTCTGTTATTTTAATAATTTTGAAAGGGAGAAAAATGTACAAAAGAAACTCTTATATTTGGGCTGCAGTTAGAACTGCAGCCTCTTGTTATAGTTGTGAAACATGGAAGACTTGCCCAGAAGAGACAGGACTCAGATTGTTACTCTTGAACATAGGAGCTTAGGCTCTTTCATCCCCCTGCTGTGGCTCCCTATCAGCTGAACTCATCACTGGCTGGCCCCACCCCTTCCAGTCACACTGGACTGAGAGAGATGAGAGGGTGTGTGTGTGACAGAGAGACAGAGACACACAGAGAGAGACCTGTTCTCCACAGAAAACACTGGGAGCCACAAAACCTGGGTAGGTGTGGTTGGGGTGTGTGTCATGTGACTGGGTGGGAGTGAGTGATGTTGAGTTGGCCACACTCACCCAGGTTTTGTGGCTCTCGGTGTTTTCTGTGGGAAATGGGTCCAAATGGTTTTTTGAGTGTTTAAGGTTGCAGACCCCTGGTTTAGAGGTTAGAATAGCTCCCCCAGAATGAAAAGGTTGGGCTGCAGCAAGAATGGTGGTCTCTTGAGGTAGAATGACAACATGAGGAAAGTGACTTATCCTGGGAGCAGACATCCTTTTCTAATATGGTAACTTTATCTTACATTTCTTTTGTTGTTGTTTTATTGTATTTTGAAATTGTAAACAAATCAGGGTGATGATTTATTGTAAATTCAATAAATGAGTAAAAGAGTGAGTTGTATGAAAGTCCCATATTCAGCTAAGGTAACATGAGGGTGGGGAATTCACTCCTTTATTTTTTTATATATTTATTTATTTGTCAAGAACATATATATATAAGCATGAATTGAATACATAAAATAGATACAAATAGAGGAAACATTAGGATAGGGACGATAGGCATGCTGGTGCTCTTATGCATGCCCCTACAGACCTCTTAGAAATGGGTTGAGGTCAACAGTATACAGTCTTAGGTTAAAATTTTGGAGGTTTTGGGATGAAACCACAGTCAAGTACTGCATTCCAGGCATGGACCACTCTGTTGCTGAAGTCGTATTTTCTGCAGTCAAGTTTGGAGCGGTTCACTTTAAGTTTGTATCTATTGGGTGCTCATGTACTGTTGTAGTTGAAGCTGAAGTAGTCATTGACAGGTAGGACATTGTAGCAGATAATTTTATGAGCTATGCTTAGGTCATACCAAAGGCAGTGTAGTTCTAAGTTTTCTAAGCCTAGAATTTCAAGTGTGGTGGCATAAGGTATTTTGTTGCAAGTAGAAGAGTGAAGGACTCTTCTTGTGAAATATTTCTGGACATGTTCAATTGTATTAATATCTGATATGTGGTGCAGGTTCCAGACAGATGAGCTGTATTCGAGAATTGGTCTAGCAAATGTTTTGTATGTTCTGGTTAGTAGTGTGATATTACCAGAAAAGAAGCTACTCAAGGTTAGGTTTACAACTCTTAATGCTTTTTTGGCGATGTTGTTACAGTGGGTTTTGGCACTTAGTAAACATTGATAAATTAATCTGATTTAAAATATGATGATAGAATTCTGTATTCTGGAAATTTTTACAGAGCTTTACAGAGCATCCAAAGAGATGCTTGAATCCCCAGAATTCAGGTTAAAGTGAAGCACTAGCTAGTAAAGCAATAATTTCCACTCCTCTATACCTTGCCATTTATGCCTTTCCACTAAAAGATGAGTGATGAAACAGGGTGTGACATTCCATCAGGACAAACCAGAAATCTCTTATACTTTTTACTCATAGCAAGATTTGAATTCCAATGAATAGGAATCTTATTGCTATCCTCTTTGAACATTGGATGATCTGATATAGGAAAGTCCAAATAAAAGTTTCTGAAGACATTTTTAAGGCAGTCTATTTAAGTCTGGACTGTCCATTAAGATTAGACATTAATTCTAAACAACAATTACATTGCCCATTAGTTTTGAGAGTTGCATGATATGCAGACCCATTTATTATAGGACATGGGGTAGTCTTTGAAGTATAACCACAATTGAGATCAGAATTTCAATTGCTAAGTGATGCAGTTATTAAGCAAGTCATCATGTGACCAGACCCAATTTTACAACCACTTTTACTCTAGCCATTAAATGAATCACCGGGGTTGTTAAATGAATAATGCAGTTGTGAAGGGAATCACATGGTCATTAAGCAAATTCAGCTTCCTCCATTGGCTTTTCACAAATTGCAGTCACATGACTGCAAGAAGTTGCAACCATTGTAAATGTGAGCCAGTTTCCAAGCACCCTAATTGCTATAATGTGACTAAGGGGGTGATGTGGTTGTAACTTCAAGGATGGGTTACATATTACTTTTTCAGCACCATAATAACTTCAAACCATTATTAAAATTAATGGTCATAAATCAAGGATTACCTGTAACAGTTAACTATCACTGAATCAAGTTCAACTTCTAACAGCTGTATGGATGGCAAATACTTGCTATTACCACCCATCTCTAATAGTAGTTTCTAGGTTTTCAAATGACATTTGGGTAAACCTTTTGATCCTGCTTACCCATCTTATTGGTTACATTCTCCTTTATTAACTTCCTTCAGCCTTGCCAAGCCTAAGTAATATTTAGTCTGTCATAATTTTTATATCACGTCTGAAAGTATGTGAGTTTCTGCTTGCTGATTGTCATTACAAGGGGTTAATCCACCATGGTGCTAGACTGATTGACTGGTTCTTCTTCCAGTTCCTGACAGTATTAGTTATTGTTGTTGTTAGTTGTGAAGTCATGTCCGACCCATCACGACCCCATGGAAAACATTCCTCCAGGCCTTCCTGTCCTCTACCATCCTCTGGAATCCATTTAAGCTCACGCCTACTGCTTCAGTGACACCATCCAGCCACCTCGTTCTCTGTCACCCCATTCTTCTTTTGCCTCAATCTTTCCCAGCATTAGGCTCGTCTCCAGTGAGTCCTTCCTTCTCATTAAGTGACTAAAATATCTGAGTTTCATCTTCAGGATCTTCTAAAGGGCCTTCAGGGCCTTCTAAAGAGCAGTCAGGGTTGATCTCCTCTAGGACTGACCGGTTCATTCGCCTTGCAGTCCAAGGGACTTGCAGGAATCTCTTCCAGCACCATAGTTCAAAGTCCTCAATTCTTTGGTGCTCAGCCTTCCTTATCGTCCAACTTTCACAGCCATACATTGCAACCGGGAAAACCATAGCCTTGACTATATGCTCTTTTGTTAGCAGGGTGATGTCTCTGCTTTTTCGTATGCTGTCTAGATTTGCCATAGCTTTCTTTCCCAGGACCAAGCGTCTTTTAATTTCTTGGTGACAGTATTAGTAACCATCTCCAAATCCACTGTTTGAAGGCATCTAATCTTTCTTTGTGTCCAGCTTTCAAATCTATATGTTACCACTGGAAAAACCATTGCTTTAACTATTCTGATCGTTAATAGTCATTAAAATGTCATTCTTCATGAACCTGAGTTTGTGTTATTGCTTTCCTCTCTTGAATTAAAATTATATCTGAGTACATATCACTCATCTCTTTTAGGGTAAACAACATTGTTACAGATCACAAAAAGTACAAATTAGAAAGTCGAAGAAAGTAAATGTTTAAAAAATGCATAAAAAAGGAAAGATAATTTATCCTAGTTTTCATCAACACCATTCATTATATCTCCCTATATTTTCCATCCTCACAAACATTGTTTATCATCCTGGTTTCTTCCATCATGTTTCATACATGGCATTTGGTTCTTTAAACCTTTTACCTCTTTCTTTTTGAAGATCTCATCAAATCCATCTTATCATAACTTTTTCAGAATTTTCCTGCTCAAGCCCTTCATTGTTTCATTATGATTTTATTTTGTTCCTTATTTATTCTCTCTGTGTGAACAACTCCATCAACATTCTTCTGTACTGGTTATTCACTTTTATATTCAGTCCATATTTATTCAACACATAGTCATTCTTGACCCTCTCTTTTCTTGTCCTTCACATGCTTCTGAAGTAACGTAACCATTTCCATTGTACTCAGTATATTTTTATATTCTTCCCGGTCTATTCACCTCTCATTTTCATATAACAAAGGTGGCATAGAAAGGGCTATTTTAGTTTTTTTTATATAACACAACATTAATTCTTCATAACATACTATATACTATGCACAACTGACTTTTGCATCTGAAAACTTCTCCATCTATTTCCTCATTTTAAGAAGAAGAATAAGCATTTTATCAACATCTTTTCATTATTTATTTTGGTATTATATTTCATATTTCTTAACTACCCATCCACCTCAGGTTAACGGCTTTGTTTTCATTAATTTCTTTTTTGATAACATTGAAATTATTTGTTTTAATCCTACTTTTCATCAAAGATCCATAACATACCCATACCGATCTCTGAAATACTCTTTCACTTCAGATTCATTCCACATTATTTCATCACTTTTATTTTTAATTCCTTTTTACCCCACTTTACCTACTTCCAAAATTCCACATTTATTGCAGCAGCAGTTATTCTCCTACATGCATTTTTCTTATTCATAGGATCTTTCAATTCTTTCATTCCACTAAGGTTCTTTTTCATATTTTTTTAAAAAAATTCAACTTATATCCCACCCTTCTCCAGAGATTCAGAGGGGCTTACAACTTTTTCAAGCACAAATCAATGTGCTTAGCAATACCTTCATTCCTTCTATATGCCTGCTTATTAGGGCTTTTGCCCCCCCACCCCAGCGGCATTTTACAAAGTCAGCTTATTGCCCTCAACAATCTGGGTCCTCAGTTTACCTACCTCGAAAGGATGGAAGGCTGAGTC
>JANHFM010040716.1:0-10129 GCA_032468115.1 Grayia smithii
TCCCCCATTGATGTGCCAGCAGCAGGAAACCAGGACTCAAGATGCCCTGTCCAGTTCGCAGTTCCATCTCGCAGTGGTGGAGGAGATGTAGTCCAAGGGCAGGAGGAGAAAAGAGAATAAGCAGGAGTGGTCATAATCAAGAACAGAGAGGGTAGAGATGATAAAAGTAATTGGCAGTCAGTTTGGATAAAATTTAGGTAATGGGGATGGTGGCCGTATAAACAGGGCAAAGCCCTGGGGGGAGGAATGGAAGCAACAAAAAACAAAGAGGGGTGGGGGGGAGAGAAAAGATGGAACCATCGATTCCCCCCCTACCCTGGGCTTCCCCTCCACACCAGGTCAAACAGGGCAACCAATCCAGATGACTCGAACCCTAGCCTCCCAATCTTCGAGACCTCCGGGTCGTTGCAGGGTCTGATCCAAGGCAACTTGGGCCAGGCCTCCCACGACGTCCCAGGTCGTCCAGAGCTGCCATGACTGCCACCCACGCCGCCAGGCTCGCGCAGACCGCTGGCACCGCCACCGCCGCCGCCTCCAAGGACAGGAGGGCACCGGCTCCAAAGGCACCGCCAGACCTTCACATTCACCTTCATCTTCACCTTCACATTCTCGGCGATCTGACCATAGGTTCTCCTCCTACCGCAGACAATCCTTTCGATCCTGTGACTATGGCTATTCCTACCATTCTCAGAACAGAGGTTTTCTTTCCTCTGACAGGAAAGAAAGAGGCAGGGGTTTCGTGACCGTGGCAGATTCAGTCACTCCCGACATTACTTTCGTGGATCTGGTTCCCGTCCCTACCGCAGAACCAAATTACAGTTAAGACACAGGGCCGATTAGAGGGAAACTCGCCAGGTTCACCACCCATTGGCGGGCCAACTCCATGGACACTTGGGCCATCTAAACAATTTCCCTAGGTCTCACCATAGAATTCGAGTCTCAGCCTCCACGACGATTTATTCAATGTTCCACAATTCGAAACCCGGCAAAACTATCTCTTATGCAACAAGAGATTTCCCACCTTCTCTCCATATAAGCCATAGAGCCCGTTCCTCTCGCTCATCAAGGAACAGGATTTTACTCCATTCTATTTCTGGTCCCCAAAAAGTCCGGGGGCACCAGAGCCATCCTGGATCTCAAAAAGTTCAACCGCTATGTCAAATATCGGAGATTCAAGATGCAATCTCTCCAAAGCATTCTCGTCAGCATCAGACAGGGCGACCTGCTGTCCTCCATCGATCTCCGCGAGGCATACCTTCATATTCCGATTCGACAGTCACACAGAAAATATCTCCAGTTTTGCTTCAACGGCAATCACTATCACTACCGGGCCCTTCCCTTTAGTCTATCATCCGCCCCTCGCACCTTCACCAAGCTCCTCGACGTGGTGGCAGCTCACCTGCGATCCATTCCAGTACGCTCTCAGTTCTATCTGGACGATATCCTCATTCAGTCGTCCAGCCTGTCTCTCGCTCAGACGGACATCGCTACCACCATTCAGACTCTCCAACTCTTCGGGTTCATGGTGAACATGGACAAAAGCCAACTGTTACCTTCCACCTCCCTGGAACACCTCGGAGCTCGCATCAACACGTGACTCTGCAGGGTGTTTCTCTCTCAGGAGCGAGTTCACAACATCCGGTCATCTGTTTGGCGGATAAGATCACGACGAAAAGTACCCACCCTGGCCCTCTCCAAGCTCCTAGGTCAGATGATTTCATGCCTAGGAATAGTGCCTTGGGCTTCCCTTCATTCCCGACCTCTACAGTGGCTCCTTCTTCCGAGTCAGAAAGTGGGCACCAGCAATTCCAGCAGACGCCTCGCCATTCCTCCGAGTGTTGCCAAGTCCCTGGACTGGTGGCGATCCCCAGTGATTCTTCAGGGCTGCCTATTCAAGGAGCCGGATCGTGCGACACTCACCACGGATGCCTGTCTCCACGGTTGGGATGCCCATCTCTCCAACCAAGTTGCGCAGGGCCGTTGGTCACCGTACAAACTCGATCACGACATCAACTAGCTGGAGCTGAGGGCTGCCTACCTGGCTCTGCTTCACTTCAGGCCTCTTCTGGAGGGCTGCCATGTCCTACTCCTGACGGACAACGTCACCACAAAGGCACACGTGAACTGTCAGGGAGGCACCAGATCCGTCTCCCTCATGCGGGAGGCGAGGAAACTTTGTCTGTGGGCCGAAAATCACCTCCTTTCAATCTGGGCGGAACACATTTTGGGGGTGTCAAACACAAGGGCTGACTGACTCAGCAGAGCGACGATTGACAATGCGGGGTGGCAACTCCACCCTCGCCTGTTCAAACAGATAACAATCATCTTTGGCCGACCTCTGGTGGATCTCTTTGCCAGTCCAGTCAACGCACAACTTCCCAGGTTTTACAGCAGATACCAGACGCTGGGAGCAGAGGGCGTCGATGCGCTTTGAGTGCACTGGCCTCCGAGTCTGCTCTATGCCTTCCCTCCTCTTCCCCTGATAGCCAGGGTCATCCGGAAGATCCTGGAGGAACGAGCGGAAGTGTTGTTGGTGTCCCCTTCTGGCTGCGCCGAGTCTGGTTCAGGGATCTGAAGACACTGTCAGTCTCCCCTCCCATGGCAGATTCCCCCAGACAAAATCTCCCTGTGCCAGGGGGCCGTCCTCCATCCGGACCCTCAGTGGCTCAACCTTGCCATGTGGCACTTGAACGGGAGATATTAACCCGGGAAGGTTTTCCCCCAAGGGCCATTGATACCATGATAGCCTCTAGACGTCCGTCCACCTCCCGGATTTATAATGCTACATGGTCAGCCTTTGTTTCATGGTGCTTGAACCTGCATGTCTCCCCTGAGTCAGCCTCCATCCAACAGGTTGTATCCTTCCTTCAGGACGGTCTCGACAAGGGTCTAGCGGTAAGCACACTTCGCAGACAGCTCGCTGCTTTAGCGACAGTTTTGTCTTTTGAAGGTTTTTCATCAATCTCACATCACCCCAGAGTACGCTGCTTCTTCCGGGGCGCTTCATATATTAAGCCACCAATCATCCACCGATTCCCCTCCTGGGGCTTGAGCCTAGTATTACGCTCTCTCACCCTTCCTCCCTTCGAGCCTCTCCACAAGACCAGCCTCAAAATTCTCACCTTCAAGTCTCATTCCTCATCGCCATCACATCCGCCAGGCGAGTCTCAGAATTGGGGGCTTTATCCATCCAAAAGGATCTTTGCATCTTCCATAGGGATCGCATCGTTCTACGCCTTGACCCGACCTTTATACCAAAAGTTAATACTTATTTCCATAGAGCCCAAGAGATTGTTCTTCCAGATTTTTGTCTTCATCCAACTCACCCATTGGAGAAGAAATGGCATTCCCTGGATGTTTGTTGAGCTCTTCACCAATACATCCATCATACTGCTTCCCTATGCAGAACCGAGGCTCTATTTGTCTCCTTCCAACCCAGATCTCTGGGTTCCAGGGTTTCCGCCTCCACCATCAGTAGATGGCTTAAGGCCTGTATCTCCTTGGCATATGATATTCAAAATCGGACTCGACCTAGCCATATCACCGCACACTCCACCCGGAGTGCAGCCGCTTCAGCAGCCTGGGCCTCTCAGGCCTCCATTCTTGAAATCTGTACAGCGGCCACATGGACTTTTGCATCCCCCTTTATCAGGAATTATAAGATGAACAAATATGCCTCAGCCGAGGCAGCGTTCGGCAGACGGGTCCTGCAACAAGTGCTTCCTGTTGAGAATGACTCGACCATTCCAGTCTTCCCGCCCTAGGTATATGATCTTGGGTATATCCCACTGCTTGAACTCTTGTAGCAGCACGACGGAAAAAGAATGTTGTCTTACCTGAACGTTCATTTTTGTCGCGCTGCGTAGAGAGTTCAACCCCGCCCTATGGGGTTAGGGTTGTTTGTTCTTACTTTTTTTGTTCTAGAATCCGGCTTCTCAATGCTTGGGACTTCGTAAATAACTGGAGCTCAACAGGAAGGAGGAGGTGTTTAAAAACAGAAACCTACTCAGTCTTCTAGCCAACCAGAGAGTGATATTACCCACTGCTTGAACTCTCTACGCAGCATGACGAAAACGAACGTTCAGGTAAGACAACATTCTTTTTCTCTAAATAACACTGGAGCTGCAATTTTTAGTCAGGCTGGCTTGATGAAACCCCTTGCCAGGTTTTTCTCAATAAAAGCTCTCAGTTCTTCAAGCTCCCTAAGGGACATGCTGTACATTTTGGGTTTAGGGAGTTTAGCGCCAGGTAAGATTTCTATTGCACAGTCAGTGGCGCAGTGGGGTGGGAGCTGGTCTGAGGCTTTTTCGCTGAAAACTTCAGCCAAATCCTTGTATTCTGTAGGTATGTCCTCAGCTGCCATGGCATGACCAGGCATGGCTGTTTCTTGGTGCTCTGCCCCCTCAGATTCTTTAGGTGGATTCCCAGCAAAAATCACCTGCCTCTGAAATTTTATGGTGCCTTCCTCCCAATTAATGTTGGGGTTCCATTTTTTCAGCCACGCAAGGCCCAAGACTAGCAGCCATTCCATGCCAGGTGCCACTATAAATGTAAGTATTTCCTCATGGCTCTTGATGCCTATATGTAGAGGTTTGGTGGCAAAAGAAGCTGGTTCCCCCCCTGCTATTGAGCCATCTAGTTGGCAGAAAGCGATGGGGGCTTTCAGTTTTCTTACATTAATCACCAACTTCCCTACTAGGGTTGGGCTGATCAAGCAGCGGGTGCACCCTGAGTCCACTGAAGCGGAGATATTCATCTCCCCATCCCGGTTTGGGATAAATAGTCTTAAGGGGAGAGTAAGCAGTTTGATTGGTTTGCTTACCAGTGGTTCATCCTCTGGGTTGCTTCCGGATGAGTGCGATTCCTCTTGTTGGCCTGTTGGAGTTTCCTCCCAAAGGAGTGGGGGGGATGGAAATTCCACAATCCCTACTTCTCAGGGCCAACTCCTTCCCATGCTGGCCAGGCTTCGCAAGTCGTCCCCCCCCCGTTGACATTCTGGTTTCCGGGTGGGTATCAGACCAACATTCTGCAGCTCGGTGCCCCTCCTTTCCACGCTTAAAACAGGCTGAGGATTTTGAAGAAAATGTGCTTTGTGGTTTGCGGGGTTCTTGAAATGGGGGTTTCTTCCACATTCGCCCTGCTCAATACTGGTTTCTGGTCATATCGATTTCAGCTTCTTCAGCGGTGAGGTACCACTCACGGAGGTGGTTCGGTGCACCTCGGGCTACGCAGGCATTGTATAAATCATCACTAAGCCCATCTTTGAAACAGCTCACCAAAATGTCCTCTGGCCAGTTCACACGACATGCGAGGTCCTGGAATTGTTCAGTATACTCTGCTACTGGCCGTCGCCCTTAATGCAGTATCGTGCTTTGCGATCTGCAAGGGGATCTTCGAACCGTCATTGCAGGGCCATCATGAAACGGTTGAAGTCCCGCAGCTCTGGTGCATCGGCGTTGTGCAGGGTCACCATCCATCTGGCCACGGCTCCCTCCAGGGCTAGGGTAACAACAACTTGCACTCGGGATCCTTGGGTTTGGAAATCACGCCCGTACTCTTGCATGTAGGTGAGCACATGTGCCACAAAGAATCCTAATTGTTACGGATCCCCATCAAACTTCACCCCAAGGGAAGGAGTTTTCCTTTCCAGTTGTGGGGCTTAGTACTGGTTGGGGATGGGCGCCAGTGTACATGCTGCCTGGGGGGGAGGGTTGGCTGGGTCCTCTGCCGCTGCTGCTACTCCATCTGCTCAATTGGCAGGTTCCAGAGTGATGGTGCCCCCCCGGCATCAGCTGTGGCTGCTGCCCCTTGAGCACTCCTTGGTTGTCGTTTTAGCTCCCCTCAGATGTTGAGATTTTTCAAGGTTTCCATCACCAATTGGGTTATATGCCTCTTCAGATGATCCTCCCTCAGCGGTGCTTCAGTTAGATCCCCCTGATCAGCGAGGGCTTCCAACTCCACCCTGGTTTTCGGTTACCGCGGCTGAGGGTGACTCCTTTGGTTCTCTAATCCCAGCTTTCTTTCTTGCCGATCCCAATTGACCAGCTGGGCTTTTCGGGATTCTTCAGGATTACCTCATCCTCTCCAATGGGGTGTTCGACACAGGTATCCGACTGGGTGATGGTTGATGTCTCCCCCAGCATTCAGCTTCTCCCTGTTCCCTGCTTTGTTCGGATATGGTTTGCAAGGTCACCTCAGTAGAGCGAAAATTGCTTCTCTAGGTTGACCGTTTTGCAGACGTTGCTTTCTGTAAGGAACTGCCTCTCCTGGCAGAAGTGACAGCAGTGAATTCAGAGCAATGTCTGAATACCCTTAGGCAAGACAAGTAGAATTAAAGCAATAGAGACCCTTCCCCTTAGCCCAAATGCAGATTTTAGCCAATATGCAGGTGTGAAAAGGTTTCCTTTTTCAGCTGCCTTGAGAGACCGGATAAAGATGTGTTCCAATCATATTCTTCTCTTATCCTTTCAAGTGAAACAGCCCACATGGCCATCATAAACATTCCCCAAAGTTGAGAGGATCTCAGGTCGCTTTGGCGTCAGGATATAAGTTGTAAAGTAACTGCTGATACAGGCAATGCTGATGAATCGAATCCAAGGCCCCCCTCCTTCCAATTGAATGACAGTATCACTTATAGGGATCTGACATGTATGTTATGTATGTTACGTATGAAAAAGGTGATAAAATTGAATACTGAATGAAAATAGTTGCAACTCTATAAAGTAAATTAGACCTTATTGAAAATTGTATTTTTTAAAAAAGCACTGTCCTATGTGCTGTAATTTAAACTTTAATTTTCTTACCATTCTAATCTTGATGTTAGCTTTCCGACTGATGAACCCAACCAAAGCAAGCATTGCTGAGACAATCCAGTCTCTTGATGCAAAACTTTATTGAGTACATCTTATTAGCCAAGATGAGGGCAAAACCAGATTTATCTATTTCTCGCATGTAGCTAAACTTCAGGTCTTCCCTCCCCACTATTAGACCAGGTCACATTGTCCAATGGAGATTTCTGGTATTGTTGTGAGAAAGTCTTTTTGGCTCTGATAAACCATCTGCTGAAATGTCCTTGATTCTCATGGTTGGCATCTTGATATTTGGAGCTTAGTTTTATCTCCCCCTTTCTTCCCCCCCTACTTTGTTGGCAACTTGAGAAGCAATTTTGCAACAGCAAAAATGCCATTTGAAGCTTGAACTTTGTTCATTTTTGGGAAGAGAATGCTCCAAATCATTGTAATTGCTTGAGCAAATAGATTTTGATTGAGAGAATGTTATTTTGGAAATAATTTTATAAAGCATGAACTAGACAATAATATTTAAAAAAGCAATTTAGAAAATACTACAATGCATAATGATATCATTATGTAATCATATAATATTTTTTCAGTGAAATGTGGTATAACATTTGTTAGATCGGTGGATTGAAGATGCGGAGAGTGACTTAACAACAACAGCTCTTTATTATAAGTGAACAGCAACCAGCAGAGCCTCGTTGGTGAGGCTGACCTATATAGTGAGTTTTAGCTAATCAGTGGCTAACATTTCTCCCGTTCAAACAGTGGACTTCAGTGGAAACCTTTACAATCGTTGATTGACAGTCCCAATATCTAACACCCCTCCCTCTTTAGTTAGCTTTTATGCAGCTAGCAAATGTAATCCTTTAAGTATGCAGGGTGCTTGCATGTCCTGGTAGACCTGCGCAGTTCCATTGGTGACTCAGTGGTAGCCAGAGCGGTTGTGCCATTGTTTTCTAGTGGAGTGTCAATGGGTAAACTCTTGTTGCCCTTGGATCAGCCCTATGACTGTTCAGAACCGGGTCGGCAGCCCTTGGCTGGATCTTCAATTCAGCGACAAGTGTTTCAGGGCTCTCAGGATTGTGTTCTCCTAAGGAGCAATTAAAGGGAGTGTTATTATACACAGAGTCCATTTGATTGTTGGTGCCTTAAAGGCGACTTCAGAGTTGATATATGTGGCATTGCCACAACCTGCCATCATCCAACCTAACGACATATGAGCAGGGGCCCATTATCTGGTCTGTTCTGCCTGGTAGCCAAGTGGGACCATCAGTGTAGTTTTTAGCGAAGATGGAATCACCCTCGGTGAAATTCCTAGCTTTCTCAGGATGAGGTTTGCTATCTGTGGGGGAATAGCTGGGGTGTAAGCGGTCTAAGACCAATTGTAACTTCCTGCCCATTAAAAGCTCAGCTGGGCTTCTACCTGTGACCACACTAGGTGTGATGTGTTGCCAAAGGAGGAGTTGATCTACCCTCAATTGCCAGTCTCTGTGGTCTAAACGACTTAGTGCCTCCTTAGCAGATCTCATGGTCCTCTCTGCTTGACCATTACTCGATGGATGAAATGGGGCAACTAGGGCGTGGCGGATCCCTAAGTCTGCAAGGAACCCCTCAAAACTCATGGCTGTAAACTGTGGCCCATTGTCTGATACCAAAACATTGGGTAACCCATGTGTGGTGAATAAGCATCTAAGAACCTTGATTACTGCCTCAGCAGTAGTGGACCCCATTAATACAATTTCAAACCATTTTGAATAGGCATCAATAACTACCAAGAATGTCTGACCATGAAACAGGCCAGCAAAATCTATATGAACCCTGGACCAGGTTCCCTTGGGTTGCTCCCACTCATGGGCTGGTGCCTTAGGGGGCCCTGCCCTGGATTCTTGGCACAGCGTGCATTTTGCAACCCACTCCTGGATCTCCTGATCCATGTTTGGCCACCATACATAGCTCCTGGACAATGCTTTCATTCTTACAATCGCCGGAAGATCCTCATGTAGGGCTTTAAGCACAGGAACCTGCAAACTCTGCAATACAACACGTTGACCCCACAACAAACAACCCCCTTGTTCTGACAGTTTGTCCTGTTTAGCCATGAATGGCTTAAATTTGTCTTGAAAAGAGCCATTAGGCCACCCCTCCACACCCAGTTCAGAATAGTCCAGAGGGTGCCATTGGAGGCCGATCGCTTCGCCACTTCGGCTGAAGTCACAAGTCCAGAGTCCAAACAGTCAATGAGGAGGACAGGAACCTCCGGGGCTGGATCCATGACCAAATCGGGCAGAGGGCAGCGACTAAGAGCATCAGCATGTCCCAGAGAATGTCTGGGCTGATGCAAAAGTTTGTAGGAGTATGCCACCAAGAAAATAGTCCATTGGGTGAGGTGGGGGGAAAGCACGACAGGGGTGGGCTGATCCCCACCAAAAGGCCCAGCAAGGACTTGTGGTCTGTTACGAGTTCAAAGTGTCTCCCAAATAGGTACTCGTGGAACCTCTTGACCCTGGCCACAGCAGCCAGTGCTTCCTTGTCCAGCTGGCTATAGTTCCGCTCGGCTGGGGACAAAGTGCAGGAGTAAAAAACAATTGGCACCTCAGATCCGCGGGGCAGGCAATGACTCAAAACAGCCCACACCCCAAAAGGAGAAGCATCACATACAAGGACCAAGAATCTTGATTACTGCTGAAAACTGGTATTATACTGTATAAGAAAACTGTCTTCAGACAGGAGGTGTTTTACTGCAGAAAAAGCAGTGGCCTCTTTCCACCCCCAAACCCAAGGGCAATCCTTCGCTAGCAAATGGTGCAGGGACTCAGCCACAGTTGCTTTGTTTTTCAAAAATATACTATAAAAGTTCAGAAGACCGGGGCTTCTGGTTCTGCCTGCTGCATCGGAAGTAGCCTTTCCCATGGGGTACCGGCACCGTGATTTGTAAAACTGGGGAAATCAGCGACAATCAGCTGATTCCCCAGTTGAAGCTGTCTCTCTGGGCAAAGAGGAGACAGCAAGCCTCCCCCAGTGAAGGTTGCGCCCCTCCAGGTCCCCTAACCGTGGAGAGTTAGGGGATCGAAAGAGAGGCCTCCTGGGAGCTGGGGGAAATCTCCAAATCACGGAGGCTCTCTGCATCGCAAGGCATGGCAGCAGCCGCTGCAAGAAGTAATGAAGAATTAAGTTTTAAGAAAGAAGCAGATGGAGCAAAACAGGATTCATCTAATTGCAAGTTTTAAATTGGATTTTTAAACTCTCAAAGGATTTTTCTTGGTTTTTTTTACGAATGGAAAGTGCTGAAACGGACAGGGAAATAGTCTTTGAGTCACAAGATCAAAAGCGAA
>JANHFM010040754.1:0-10127 GCA_032468115.1 Grayia smithii
GTTATAAATGTGACAGGCAGGACCCTCTGCTCTCTGTCATTGGAGGTGACAACCCCAAATCCTCAAGGCAGATGGCCACCATCTTCAGCATCCTCAAGGTCCCACAGGTAAGAAGGCTCCTATAGGTAGACTTATGGAGTAAAATAACAGAAGCACAACTGAAGCCAAAGATGGAACCAGAGGTGTTTAACATGGGTATATCAGGAGTCTGTGATTTAGAGAATTCATGATACAGTTGAATTCATTTTTATATTTTGTTTTCATTTATATAGCTCCAAAGAGATAATGAGATAATTCTGAAATGCTGTATTTGCCAAGAGGAATTCCTTCCTAATTTATTCTTCATTAATGTTCAGCAAACCTTTCTGTGCAGTTTATTCTCTGTATCAGATAGATAGTTTGTTCCCTTGGCATCTCACCTCTTACAACCAGGCAGAATATGAAATGATGGGAAGAAGTTTCAGCTTGTCTCTTAAAGTGAATCAGGTGGTTGTAGAGCAATCAACCACACAGTGGTGACCCCTGAAGTCACCATAAAACTTTATTTTGTCTTTTAAAGAGAATTCTCACTTTCTCCAGCTCGGTGTTGGCTTTGAGTTCACTCAAGGAGAAAGAAGAGTTTATCCTTCCTTCTTCTGGATTAATCCCAGTGAATTTCCTGAGTATGAGGGTTTAGTCCAGCTTCTCCTGTATTTCCAGTGGAACTGGGTTGGGCTTCTGGCTTCAGACGATGACAGTGGAGAACATTTCATCTCATCTCTGGTGCCAATCCTGAAGGAGAAGGAGATCTGCCTGGCCTTCACTGACAAGTACAAAATTGATGTTGATACTATAAGAGGATTGCAAATGCTTCATCTTTTCAAAACTTTGTCTAGCGCTGAAGTGATTATTCTATTTGGAGACTCCCATAGTATTGCAAAAGTACTGATGACAATGTATCGTCATGAAATATTGACAAAGAAACCATTTTTGAAAGTTTGGATCATCACTTCCCATTGGAAATCTAATGTGATAGCATTTAGTGCGGAACTGAAAGATATAAAGCGCTTCCATGGGTCTCTGCATTTTAGGGACCGCACGGCTGATGTCCCAGAATTCAGCCATTTCCTCCTGTCTTTAGACCCATTGAACCCACAAGGGGACACCTTTCTCCCACTATGGTGGGAATCAGTTTTTGACTGCAAGTTTTACCATTTACTTCAGAATGGGAACGTACAGGAAAAACTATGTACAGGAAAGGAGAATTTGCAGAAGGTGCCAACTTACATATTTGAAACAAGAATGACAAGTGAAAGTTACAACATCCACAATGCTGCTTATGCTGTGGCACATGCATTACATGCAATGTATGGATCAGGAGGGCAACCAACTAGGTTGAGGCTTGGAAAGAGGATCTCAAATGTCCAATCATGGCAGGTAATATATAGGACTCTATATCAAATCCACAGATCCTTAGAGAGGAAGTTTCCCATAAATATTTTCTGAATTACTGATTTATAATTGTAACATGTGACTGAATTTTTATTTGTAATTATGATGTGTTTGCATCCATATGCATGCATTTCAGAACACTTTAAGAGAGCAGTTGTTAAAACAATAGTATAAATTAAATCTAAGGTTTTTTGCAAAAGGGTAGAAGAGGGGAAGGAGAAAAGTAAATAAAACCAGTTGTCCAAAAGCTCTCTAGAGGAAAGAGGTTCCTATAAGGTCCAGAATGTTCTTCAGTGGTTACCTGTGTTTGAGAGGGGGACAAATCCATGCAGGAGGTGTCAGCTCTGAGCAAGATCAAAATCTGGGTGCATCAACAGGACAGTTGAAGTCCTAGTGAGACATTTGCAGAACCACCTCAGTTTTCCTCAGTGCGTAGCCTGAATCCAACCTGGAAAAAGTTAGTCATCATCAACCCAATTCCTTTTAACCTTGGTTCATATTTCTGTGGCTTAGCATTCTGTGTGACTCCCTGACACTTGTTTAATTTGCCATTTGTTCAACTGGTTCATATTTCTGTGGCTTAGCATTCTGTGTGACTCCCTGCCACTTGTTTAATTTGCCATTTGTTCAACTGCTCTGCTTGTTGAGTGAAAGCAGAAACTGTCAACTTGAGCACATCAAGCAGCACTCACAGTGGAAGTAACGGGTGACTGGCCTGAAATCCCTCAGACCTCTCAAAGGATTTCAACCATTGGGCCTCTCTTGACAGTGAGGTGACAAATCACAGCTGGGTTTTCCTTACACAAAGCTCCACTTGGTCAGACAAGGTTCCTGCATACTTCTCTCTTTAACAATCAGCTGGAGAAAGTCAGTGGGATTGTCAACTGCTGGGATAAAAAATATTTCATTATTCCTGAAAGACACTTCTCATTTATAACACTGTGGTCGAAAGCAAAAAACGATACAATGAAATTCTAAATGTGAAATTAAAATATTTTTATGTAGGAATCATTTGGTAAAGCTGGAGTTGAAGAAACCATGATAGAAATGACCAATGATAAAGAGAATAATTCGTGGTATTGGGAAATGAATGAAATATTTGGTGTTATCCTTGATTGCTCAGATCTCCACCAAGGGAAACTCTAACTTCTCGGATAGACAACCATCTGCTAAGATGATGGCCATCACAGAATGATAGAAGCTCTTAATGTCTCATTTGTGGCTTCCAGCCAAGTATTCCAATGTCTGAACGTCTCGTTTCTTTCAGATTCTCCCCTATTTGAGAAAAGTCCAATTCAACAATTGTGCTGGGGATGAAATCTCCTTGTCAGAAAATGGACTGAGATCTGGTGGTTATGATCTTCTCAACTGGGTTCTCCTACCCAATCAATCTTTTGTCCCTGTGAAAGTTGGGCAAATAGATCCTGGGGCTCCCCCAGGCCAGGATTTCACTATTAACGCCAATGCTATCATCTGGGCCACAAAGGTGAGTTGGAAAGAAATATTGTAAATTCAGAGAAAGATTCTTTGAGGATTCTTTCCTCATTTCTTTTTTCCCTTTTAGAAGATGCCCTTTGCCAGGTGTGGCAAGAAGAGGTGCCAAGCAGGAGAGAGGAAAAAAATCCCACAGGGAGAGCAGGTTTGCTGCTACCAATGTCACCCTTGTCCAGAAGGGACCATTTCTAATCAGACAGGTAGAGCTCATGTCAAATTTATATCTTCTAGGATCAAGGAAGCCATTAAGTAGGAACAAATATCAATCCGGTTGTCATTTTGGTAGATTTTTTCAAAATATTAATGATTTCCAGCAGAACTTCTGAATTCATGGATCTAAACTGTGCTGCCCTCCAGGCCACCCTTCCTGCTCCTCAGCAATTTAATGCAAAGTAGTTTCAGGGCAGAATTCATGGATTCCTTGATAGACTTTCTATTCCTTCTCTTATGAGCCACCAGAAAATCCAGCTACCAATCTTTCCATGAAGGAGAGGAGTGTGAGGTTCAAGGTTTAATTTTCATTATTTTGCTTCTTCTGTCAGCATTTTCATTCTCCCAGGAAATTGATAAACCCTTTGGAGAAAGAGAAGATCAATCTAGCTATGTCTGCCTGCCCTTCTTTGCCAAAAAAAAGACTGAATGAGCAAATGCAAAATATAAAGCAGAGAAATTGAGCCCAAGAGCTGAAAGGATACTGTATCCTCAGGGTTATCACTATTAAAGGAGGATTAGCCCTTTTTGACACACCATGAAATGAAAACTGACTCTTGATTTCAGATGCAGTTTCCTGTGATCCCTGCCCAGAAGACCAATACCCCAACGAGGACAAGGACCACTGCACTGCCAAGTGGCTCCACTTCCTTGCCTATCAAGAGCCTCTGGGATACACTTTGGCTTCTCTCACTCTTTGCCTATCCATGATCACACTGGCAATTCTGGCAATTTTTTGTAAACATCATGATACACCAATTGTCAAGGCCAACAACCGAGATCTCACCTACCTCCTCCTGGTCTCCCTCCTGCTCTGCTTCCTCTGCTCCTTCCTCTTCATTGGTCAACCCAGGAAGCTCACCTGTCTCTTCCGACAAACTTCATTTGCCATTCTCTTTTCCCTGGCAGTTTCCTCTGTCTTGGCAAAAACTGTCATGGTGGTTCTGGCCTTTGTGGCCACCAAGCCAGGGAACAGGACAAGCAAACTCTTAGGAAAACCACTGACCAACTCCATTGTTTCAGCTTGTCCCCTGGTCCAAGCAGTTCTTTGTGCTTTTTGGCTTATAACCTCTCCCCCATTTCCCAACTTCAATTTCCACTCCTTGTTTGGAGAAATCATCTTGGAATGTAATGAAGGCTCAGTTTCAATGTTTTACACTGTCCTAACCTATCTGGCTGTTCTGGCCTTCATCAGTTTCACAGTGGCCTTTCTGGCTAGGAAATTGCCTGACAGCTTTAATGAAGCCAAGTTCATTACTTTCAGCATGCTGGTCTTTTGCAGTGTTTGGATTTCCTTCCTCCCCACCTACCTGAGCACCAAAGGGAAATCCATGGTGGCTGTGGAGATTTTCTCCATATTGGCCTCTGGGGCTGGTCTCTTGGCTTGTATCTTTTTTCCAAAATGCTACATTATCTTACTGAGGCCCCATCTTAACTGTAGGGAAAATATGATAAGGAACAAAAATGTCTAACATGCACACATGAGAAATTTTTCATTGAGGCACGTTTCTTATGAAATTTCAAAAACAATATAATTGAGAAAGAGGAACATGTTCATTGAATAATAACTTATCAATTGCTATAACTGGTTACAATAAGGGTCACTTGTTTGAGGTGGGCAGATATAGAAAGGGAAAGAATAAATAAATAAATAAATAAATAAATAAATAAATAAATCTGCTATCAGCACCCATCATTTATTTTATTTATTTTGTTTCGATTTCTATGCCGCCCTTCTCCTGAGGGACTCAGGGCGGCTTACAATCATATTAATCATAAAAAGACATAAAAACCTATTTAAGACAGACATAACAACAGACATAACAACAAAAAACAATGTATAATATCAAAGAGGGGTAATCAATAAAAATTTTTAAAAATTTGATAATCTAAAAACAATTTAAAAACAGTCACCCGTAGCATGCTTGGTGGAGTAACCACATCTTCAACTCGCGACAGAAGGAGTGGAGGTCAGGGGCTGTCCGAAGTTCCACAGGTAACTCGTTCCACAGGGTCAGTGCCCCCACAGAGCAGGGTCTCCCCCTGGGGGCCACCAGTTGACATTGTCTGACTGATGGCACCCTGAGGAGGCCAACTCTTTGGGAACGCACCGGGTGCTCAGAGGACGTTTGTGGCAAAAGGTGCTCCTGCAAGTACCCTGGGCCTAAGCCATGTAGAGCTTTATAGGTCAAAATCAGCACTTTGAAGCACACACAGAGGACCACCGGGAGCCAGTGCAGCTTGAGCAAAAGTGGTGTATCATCGGAGTAACGCGGTACCCCCATAACCACCTGCGTGGCCACATTCTGGACAAGTTGGAGCCTCCGAGTGCACTTCAAGGGCAGTCCCATGTAGAGGGTATTGCAATAGTCCAGCCTAGAGGTGAGAAGCGCATGAGTGACCGTGCATAAGGCATCCCAGTCCAGGATAGGACGCAACTGGCATACCAGGTGAACCTGTGCAAAGGTCCCCCTGGTCACGGCCATCCCATGATCTTCCAAGGACAGCCGTGAATCGAGGAGGACGCCTAAGTTGAAAGCCGTTTCTGAGGGGGCCAAAGCCTCCCTGCATCAAAAGGGATGGGACCTCTTGGACTTGAGATGGTGAAATCCACAGCCACTCAGTCTTGGAGGGATTGAGCCTGAGCCTGTTTCTCCCCATCTAGACCCATACTACTTCCGGGGCATCACTGGGACATCACGGCAAAGTCATTACTGGGTTGGTCCGGGGTGGAGATGTAAAGCTGGGTATCATCAGCATGTTGATGATACCTCACCCCGAAACCATGAATGATTTCACCCAGCGGCTTCATATAGATGTTGAATAGGAGCGGGGAAAGAACCTACCCCTGAGGCACCCCACAGGTGAGAGGCCTCGGGGTCGATCTCTGTCCCCCCACCAACACAAACTGCGAACAGCCCAAGAGGTAGAAGGAAAACCACTGAAGAACAGTGCCTCCCACCCCCAATCCCCGGAGCTGTCACAGCAGGATACCAGGATGCCACTTTCCCTTCTTCCTCCTCGGTGATATCAAAAGCGGCCAATAGGTCAAGTAGGACCAGGACAGAGGAGTAACCCCTGTCCCGGGTCCGCCAGAGATCCTTCACCACAGTGAGACAATGCTGTTTCCATGCTGTGACCAGGCCTGAAACTAGATTGGTATGGGGCCAGATAATCTGCTTCATCCAGGAATTGGGGAAAGTGACATGCCACTATGGTCTTGACAACCTTTGCTACAAATCAAAGGTTGGAGACAGGACGGTAGTTGTTCAATGAGACTGGGTCCAGGCTAGGCTTCTTGAGGAAGGGTCATACCATCGCCTCCTTAAATGAGGCGGGGAAGACTCCCTCTCTCAAAGAAGCATTGTTAATTGCCTGGAGCCAGTCTCCTATCACCTCCCGAGCTGCCGAGACCAGCCAGGAGGGTTGATGACACACAGCTGGGAGACAGGTATGTGATCAACAAACCCAACTGAACTCCAGGGTCTCACTTCAGGAGGAGAGACTCACATCCGCCAATCTGAGGGACAGTGGCCAGTTTAGGACTAAGACTTTCCCTAATAACCACTGCCACTCCTGCACCCCTTCCCTGGGGTGGCAACTGGTGCAGCACCTGGAAACTTGGTGGGCATATTTCAGAGAGAGAAACTCCTTCCTACTGGCCCAACCAGGTCTCCGTAATGCAAGCAGGTCCGCGCCTTCCTCGTTAATAAGCTCTTGGATAAGGGGGGCTTTATTCACCATGGACCTGGCGTTCAGATACACCAGCCGGAGTCCAGGGTCCTGCACTCCCGCACCCCCAAGGGAGCATGGAGAGTGATGAGGGTCAGAACATGCCACCGCTTGAATACAGCAGGGGCACATGCCCCCAGTTTTGTATGGCCCTGTGCTCCCATCATACCTGCCTCTCCCAGTCAACACTGAGATCGAATGACCCTGTGTACCCTTAACTCCTTCTGCCCCCCTCCCCCACATCTATCTGAGGGTTTGGGCTGCTGACCGGCAAGAGCCCTCCCAGGCTCTGCCCGAATCTCATGCACCGCCCCCCTCCCAAGTCCCCTTAAAATCCTGATTAAAAGCCCATTTCAAAAACCCCTCAGACCCCGCCTTGAAACATGCCACCTCTTGGCAGCTGTGGTGGGTCGGTAGTTGAAAAAGTTCTCAAGGTGGTGGCACAGATGGCAAAAAGGGCTCCCAGGACTCCTGGAGCTCCACCGCCATCTCACGGCAGGGGAGAGGTCACAGGCTGCAATGATCCGTCTGTGGATAGTCATGTCTCCAGTTGCCCTCTCACGGCGGCTAGGCCAGGACAAGCAGCAGTGACATTGATGGTGTCCAAAGGTGGAGGTGCAGCAGTCATAGTCTCATTAAGACCCTCAGGAGCCTGGAGCCAACAAAGCACAGCCTCCATCACAGCTGTTAGATCAAACGATCAGATGGTAACAGGAACAATGGATAGAGGGGGGTGAGATGATAACGGCAGCGATAATAAACAAATCCAGTGCCAGATGGAGTCACCACCAGATGGTCTGGAGAAGAGAATCAGGGGTGATGGCGGCAGGAATGATGGTCAAAACAGTGCTGCCAGCAACATGGATGACAGAAGTATCCCCCATATATCCAAACCAAGGCCACTGGCGGGGCAGTCGCATCATGGAAGAAAGTCATGGCAAAGCCAAAAAGACCCAGCAGTGGTAATGGCGGCCACATCTGAAGAAGGCCCAGCTACCTCAAAATAGTGGCAGCCACCACCAGTTGGACCTGGGACCCCAAACTGAGCCACCACGCCCCAGCGGGCCAGAACTGTCGTGCTTGGCTGCCAAACTCAACCGCCACTTCAATGTCCAAAACAGCAGCAGCGGGAGAATAAGCCATCAGGGCCAGGCCGGAAGGGGGGGAGGAGGGAGGAGACGGCATCGATGGAAACTGCCCTTCCGCAACCACCAGGCCGAGCCCTCACTCCTCTGTGGATTCTGGGCTGCTTAAGGGACTAGAGAGGCCGCCAACCGCCTCAGAAAAACCTGGGCTCTCTGCTCCCTCAAATTTCTCAGTTGCCAGCAGCGCCGTCACCACCACTTTCCCTTCTTCCTCCTTTGTCGCGCCAGGCCGGGCACGATCTCCGCCCCATTCCGTGCTCATTCGGAGCTCAAACCCAATGCCAGGGAGCTCAACAAGAGCGCAGGATCTTCAACAAGCTGGTCGGGGGTCATACAGGAGTCAAAGATCCCCCACGACCCCCCAAACAGAACTGACAGCCCCCATCATCTTGACCTCAACTGCGGTAAGATGCCATCTTGGGCATACACAGGATCATGCCACCTCTTTCATCCTACCTCTTCCAGGTATCCACATTGAGGCCCTGTGGAGAAAGAAAGCTTGCTGTTAAGATATGTTCATTATTTCAAGATGGATATTTTCTAATTTTATTCCTTTTAATTGTACTATTTTTGTGTTTTGAAAGCTTGGTTCCCTATCAATGTTTCTGTCTTATATGTTTGTTCCTATAGTCTTCTGACACTTTGTAGAACTTTTTGCTTCTATTTCTTTTCTTTTTTTCTTTCCTTTTTTAATGGTAGAGATTGAATTCCCAACTGCCTACCCAATTATGCTATGCGGCCTCATCCATGTGGTGGAGTTTCGTGGCTGGCATTAGAAGATAATATCTCTATGCACACATTATTTTAACCATCTCTTGTGACAAGTCATATCTCAGAGTTTCTTGGTAAATATGATGTTTTATGATCATTTCACCCCCTCAGAGGGCAAAGAAATGCGCTGATATTTATGCATTACAGAAAATAGAAAATAGTGTAAGGAAGGAAGGGGAAATGATTCATGCATACATATTCAAAAGTAATACTGTAATGGATTTCAGGTTATTCCCTCCCTTTCTTTTACCTAGAGAGGACAATGGCCTATGTTAGAATAAACATTTGCATCGTGGGATTCAGAGGCTACTATATTCTGAGAAGAATTACAAGGGGTTTTAGGGAGATGCAAGAACACATTTTTTTTAAAAATTCTCAATTTGTATATTACCTATGCCTATTAAACTAAAAACTAATTTTCCCGACCATCTTTTTATTTCGTATAACCTCTCAGAGGTCACATTCCTCATAGCTGTGGCCCATTTTAAATAATGCAAAGTAAACAACCTGTTAGTTTTGTTAAATTGCTGTTCTGGGATATTCCTGCTGTTCACAAGAGAGTCATAGTCTTGGATGTTTTGTATATACATTTTGTAACTATACAACCCAGATTTATAGAGATCAATCGATAGATATAGATAGATAGATAGATAGATAGATAGATAGATAGATAGATAGATAGATAGAAATAGATAGATAGATAGATAGATGATAGCTAGCTAGATAGATAGATAGATAGATGCTGTAGATATAGATAGATAGATAGAAAGGCATATGCTGCAAAATTATGATACACCAATTATAGAAATAGTAAGGCCATAAATATATCTGATATTTAGCAGTTTCCAAACTTCCATTGGAAGTTTTTAAGAAGAGATTGGACAACCATTTGTCTGAAATTGTACAGGGTGTCAGGGTTCCAAATAATGCACCCATAGCAGGGGTGGGTTCCAAAAATTTTTACTACCGGTTCTGTGGGCACAGCTTGTTTGGTGGGCGTAGCTTGGTAGTCATGTGACTGGGTGGGCATGGCTTGATGGTCATATGACTGGGTGCTGTTTGGTGGCCATGTGACTGGGTGGGTGTGGCTTAGTGGTCATGTGACTGCGTGAGGCGTGGCCAACTTGATGTCACTCACATCAAGGGTTAAGATTAGGGTTAGGGTGCCTGGCCTCTCCTTGCTTCAAAGGTCTCAATGAGATACAAGTTCTCTGTCTATTTATTTATTACTACTGAACATCCAAAATATACTATTCAATCCTATGTATATTTATTTATTTATTTATTTATTTATTTATTTATTTATTTATTTATTTAATAAAATTTATATGCCGCCCTTCTCCC